>CAUYRH010134931.1:0-18142 GCA_963574655.1 Perodicticus potto | reverse complement strand
AGTCAAAGCACTCTATAATGTCTTATTTGACAATGTGAACATTACTTTCTTGGCATTATTATTACTAATATTGCTTAATATTTCGATGCAGTAATCATCTGTTTTCTTTTCTGAATGTATTTATCTTCGTTCATTCTTTACATGGTTTTTGTTTCTAGTCCTTATCTTAAACATTGTTAGTGTTATTAAATTTTAAGCCTCTTAAATTCTGTGAAGGCAAAAAGTGGAAACTTAATTAACACACGTATATGTAAAATAAATAAATAAATAAATAAATAAATTCTCCAAATCAGTTCTTTAGCTGGTTGACACCAAAGAAAAAGTAATCTCAATTAACTTTCATTATTTTTCAAAAGTATAATGATGGTAGTTATAAGGGAACTTGCATTTGAAATGTTGATACCAAGACCAAGATAATGATGTGCCTCAAGTGATGAGTAGGATGAAAAAAATTACAAGCATAACAAAAAAAGAGAGGGAAGGTATTTAATAATTGTAATTATAAACACCTAAAAGTAAGAAAAACATTTGGAAAGAATGAAATATTCCTATAATTTCACTAACGAGAGATAAACTCTGTTGTTATTTTGGAACATTTTCTTCTACTCATATATGAGTGACATTTGAGCATGCATATTTTTACTTTTGTGTTATTTCATTGGAAAAAGAGTAAAAATAATTAATGTTTTCTATTGAGGGCATCTGAGTACCTAGAGACTGCAACCAACCCCTTATCCAGCAGGGAAAAGTGAAATTTTAAATAATTAAACCCGTAAAATTTAAATTTCTGTTCACATCTAAGCCAGTCTATTCATCTCTCTTTTCCCACAATATCCGCCTCTTCAATTCTCTTTTTCACGCCTTCCATGATTCTCCTTTTAATGCTCTTGTTCCTTCAAAATAATTTCTGCCCGTTGTGTTCTCTGAACAAAGGAAAGTTCTGGCATTTTTTCAGCCCTGGACAAGAAGTCACAAATGGTAAACGGGAGATGTTTTTCCACTAAGGCACTGCGACCTTGAAGGATTACCAAGTGGAAGTTGTATATTTTGTGGGTTTGGAAGCGAAATGGAGAGAGTGTGGAATACAAAACAACGTGTACTATCACACGCGCCAGTGCCATTGAGGCTTTCTGGGTATTTATAGATTGGTGCCACTCGATATCTAGGCCTCGATTCTTACGAGCCGCTTAATTCTGTTCATCCATTATCCTGCATATTCCTCTGTCAGATTCTCCACTGAAAATATTTCCTTCCTTCTCTACTTTACTCCAACCCCACATTTCGTCTTCTCTCCTCTTGTGCTCTTATAATAACTTCACTTCCAATGTTACGGATTATCAACTAGAGATAACTGTAGCCAGGCACAGTGGCTCTTGCCTATAATTCTGACACTTTGGGAGGCTGAAAGGGGGAGGATCACTTGAAGTCAAGAGTTCTAGACCAGCATGAACAAGAAGTTTACCCCATCTTTACTAAAAATAGGAAAAAAATAAATAAATAAAAACCTAGCCAGGCATGGTGCTGTGATGCTGTAGTTTCAGGTACTTGGGAGGCTGAGACAAGAGGCTGGTTAGATCCCAGGTGAAGTTGCAGTGAGCTATTCTGATGCCGTTGCACTCCACCCTGGACAACAAAGCAAGACCCTGTTCCCCAAAAGAAAAACAAAACAAAACAAACAAGCAAATAAAAAAGCTGCTTTGTTTCAATGTGAAATCTAAGGTACATAAAGAAAACCCTTTTCCTTCCCTCATTAGCATTCAGAGCTCCTGAACTCTCACAGTCTTATCTATATTTGCTATTATTTATTGCCCTCCCTTTCTATGGTTTTTTTCTCATTAACTTTAAGTATTTTCAAGTTGGCTTTTTTTTTCAATTTAAAACTATATCTTTCTTGCAATTTTTCTGTTGCCATGTCCCTTCTTCCTCTATCAAAACAAACTTCACCATTTCCACACTTTTATCTACCCCTATTAATGCCTCGACTTGATGCAATCTGACTTCAGCCTCCACCGCTCCCCTGAAGTATCTCTAAGGTAGCCGGTAGCCTTCCTGTGAAGGATTCTGGTCATCACGCCTTTATTCTCAGTAGTGTTGGGCATGCTTTCCTTCTTGAATCCCTCTGTTTGTCCTCCCTGACTCTGTAATTGCTGATATTTTTTCTCTCTAGTTACTATTGCTTACACACTTTGTGTGGATGTCTTCCAACTTATTCCAAGATCACATGTATTTTTTCCCTCTTTGCTCTTTATTCTGGAATGATATGCTAAGATGAGCCAATATCTGCTATCAGGTTAATCTCATTCCCGGGCCTCATTTTCCTCAAAGGGAATGGCTAGGAGCTGAGATCTGTAAAAGGAGCTTGGTGTCTCAATGGTTCCTCAAACTCAGCTTCTTTACACTCCACATCTGCAGTCATTGCATGAAACCTATTTTTCTTTCCATGCTGTCTACTTCTTGGAAATTGCTCTTGACTCCAGCACGATCAGGCAAGAATGTCCTGTAGATTCTAATTTGAAACATGGCATGACCTCATTCACCTGTATTCACCTCCACAGCTGTCACCGTGGTTCAAGGATACATTTGTTTCCTTTGTATAATAACAATCTGCTAAATTATAACTTTTGCCTCTCATCTTGCCTGCTTCAAAGCCATCTGCCATGTTTTATTAAGAATCGTCTTTCTCAAACACAAATATAATTGCCTCATTAGCAAACTTAAATTTTTTTTCGATAACTTTTACTTTCTTTTAGGACTTTTTTTTTTTTTGACAGCATCTCGTTCTGTTGTCCCAGGTCGAGTGGAGCGCCTCAGCCTCCTGAGTATCTAGGACTACGGGAGTGCCCAACTAACTTTTCTCTTTTTTAGCAAAGACAGGTTTCACCCTTGCTCAGGCTAGTCTACAACTCTTGAGCTCAAGCAATCTACTTGGAATTCCACAGTGCTAAGATTACAAGTGTGAGCCACCAGGCCCAGCCAGGACTAATTTTTTAACATGTACAGTCAGGCTCCTTTTTATCTCTCTAACCTCATCTCACAAGCTCTTGCAGTATACACATGGCACACACACAAATTTCACATATTACTAACTAAATTCCAATTGGCAATCTTTAGCTTACTGGTAAAATCTTATTCATTAATAGAGTATTGTATAATCTGTTTTCTTTGTCTATACCATCGGTTCTCAACCTCTGGGTCTTGACCCCTTTTTAACAATGAAAATACATTGTGGCATCAGAACCACTGGTCTATATTCTTTTCCTCTTTTATTCTTAATTTTTAACTTCTATTTATCATTCTCTTCTGTATCAATCAGAACTAAGATATGTTACAGTAATCCCCAAATATCAATGGTTTAAATAAACAAAACTGAATTAGATACAAGGTCTTTCAGATGTCATTGCTACTCACTTTCAAGTGTTCAACCAAGTCATACAGTTATTTCCTTTCATTTTTTTTCTTGTTTCTTTTTTTTCTGTTGTTTTCTTCTTTTTTTTATCAGAGATGGGTTCTCACTCTTTCTCCCAGGGTATAGTGCAGTGGCATCATCTTAGCTCACTGAAGCCTTGAACTCTTGGGTTCAAGTGATCTTCCTGCCTCAGCTTCCCCAGTAGCACAGCTATTTCTAAAACAATAGGATCAGGGACTGGAAGTGTTCTTGAGGACATTTGATAAATTTGAGGCAATTTAATGTGCATGTCAACTATTAATTAATGCAAATTTTACAACTTTATATATAATATTAGTAAAAATCAATGTGTCTGGATCATAAAACTTGATTTATAGACAAATATGTTTATCAACTTAAAATTTCATGTTATATACACACTTTTGTGCAGAAGGATAGCTAGTCAGAAACTGAATTATTTTCAGACATTGGGAGTTTGACCATTTTAATTATTCTTTTTAAGCTTTTTGCCTCCCATAAAATGGAGATTTTAAAAAGTAAATAGCATTTTTGACTGCTTGGGAACCCCTTACAATAGGTAGCAATCATTATTACAATCATAATTTTCATATCAGTTATAGATAATCAATGTCCGTGTCACCTATTTATCCATGTTTTGCCATATCCTGCTGGATGGAGTCTAGAATATCACTTCATTACTGAGGAAAGTTTGGTTTGAGGACATGCTTACAGTTAGTGAGTATAAGGACCATGTATTTCCTAATAGCGAGCCTCTGAATTCCCCAGACTTAGCCCCTGGCAGTATGGATTGGGGTTAGTCCTCCACTCACCCCTCACTGCGTGTGGAAGAGACCAGGAACTTAGCTATGCACCTGTTTGCGGAGTCAATTGATCTGACGAAGAAGAAAAGAATGCATTGGGTCAGTTTCTTCTGCTGACCTTATCATGGAAGCCATTCTGCCTTTGAAAGAATTGAATGAACTAAAAGTCAAAGGGAAAATGCGTGTTAGACTTACAGGGCTTATTTCACATGGAAGTAAATGTCAGGGATGGAGAAAAAGTGCCTGGGTGAAGATATAATGTGTTACATTATCCCGCAAATTTTACATTAATATGCTTTTGAATATATTTATGCTTTCTTATTGTTAGAGTGCATTTATTGTGTGTGTGTGTGTGTGCATATTTAAATCAGAGACAAAAAGAAGACTGTGGCCAACATATTTGTAGACCCATTGCTGCCAAAGAATAACTTAGAGTTAAATTCAGTGTTTTATGATGATACTTTGTGTATTCCAGGTTATCTGAAAAGTGACTTATATAATTTACTTAGCAAATGGAGCTCTGCTTTTGTGTTTATTTATTGGGCTTTGATCTGTACTCAAGCATTGTGCCCACACACCTGCACGCCTATTGTCACATACACATGAAAAGGAAATTTTTAAAAAAGGAATGAAATTGGCAAATTATATCAGTGAAGTCTTATTCTGAGTTTCCCAGATGCAAAAGTTCAAGTAAAGACACATGGTATTATTGTATTAAAGAATAAAAACACGGGGAGAAAGAGTGAGAAGAAAAAGGAGAGGAAGAGTTACTAAGAGGATGCTATCGAGAAGACCTCGGCTACGTGCGAGTGGTAAATTGATCGTGTGGGTCAGTATGCTAAATAACCAAGAAACCACATACAGAGACAACTCGCCCAGTGACAAGAAAAGGAGAAAAACTTATTCACTGGTTCCTGGGTCTCACTGGGCAAAGCTTAACCTCATGGACTTGTAAGTCCCCCGCCCTTTCTTCTGGGTGCCGTGCGCAAGGGTGTCAGACTGGGTTCTGCTTGGACCAAACTTCATTACCTACAGGGAATCCCTTCAGTAGGAGGCAAGAGCTCGTCCTCTGCTCACGAGGCCTAGGGCTATCAGATGACACCTGTGTGAAACTGCAGCCTGTTCACAAGTGGTGACCCAGTGGTGACAACTGGAAAAGAGAGCCGAATAAGAGACCGCAGATCATCTAACTGGGGGTAAACGAGGTATCTCTTGTAGTTCAGATCAAATTTAACTGTCTATTTATGATTCAAAAGTTGCTCTCAACACCACTAATTCCAAAGGCATTGGTTAGCTTTATGCAGTTTTATAGAGTAGAAACTAATAAATCATTCATCTCTCCACCGACAAATGTGAATCGAAAAGGCCCTGCATATGTACGGCAGTTTCTGGACAGGACAGAACTCTTTGCCTTCAAGAAAATATCATTTAACGGGGCCAGCTACGTGTCGTTTATAGTGTTATTTTTTCAATTTTTTATTTTTTCCTTTGTCTTTATTCATTTGGCGATATTTGGCCTGCTTCTTGTGTCTAGTTCTTCAATGTTGATTGCATTTTTCTTTTCTAACTCCAGAGCTGTATGGTATCTACCCCCTCCTGATTCAAAAACACAAACCCATCAAATCCAGTAACTAAACACCAGTAAAAGAAGGAAGGAAGTCAAAGGGCAGAAGGCCAAGCGTGAGGAGGGCAGCAGCACCCGGTTCACAAGGGAACGCAGTGCGGAACCGATGGCACCTTTATTCCAGCCAGGGTGCCAGGCTCCTTCTTTCTCCCTGACTCTCACAATACATTTCCAGGAGACGGCTAGCGATTACCTTCACAATTTCACAATATGCTTTGGGAAGCAAGTTTCTAGGAAAGCGAACATTTTTACTTCTTCACAGCAATCCTCAACAACATCCTGGAAATGAGGCCACTGCTTGAAAGATGCCTCTTTTCTTGTTCTGATAGTGACTTAATGGCAGTGAATAGGAGAGAAAGAGCCATAAATATGGACACCTCCACTGACAGCATTTACATTTCTTAAGCGGCAGCAGACGAATTTAAGATTATTTTCTTTCCTAGGAAAGGGACAACAAAGAGAGTCCCAGCTACTGCTCTCTTTTTTGTCCCTTTTCCTAGGAAAGAAAATAATCTTAATTTCTTAATGGTTTTCACCTTGGCCGACTTCCTGCCCCGCTCCCTTCTTTCTCCATTTTATTTTCCATTCATTGTTAGAAAAATATGTCAGCAACTTCAAGCCCAGGAAACAGGACGAAAAGATGGCAAGTGTGAGGAAGAGTGAGGTAAAGAAAGAATAGCCAGGCCTAAAATCAGTGCACTGGTGGGGCAGGGCAGAGGGGCTGCTGGGCATTTTGGCTGTGTCTGGATCTGGTAGTCCACTGTATTTTGCATTTCTTTGTACACTTGATCCACATGAACTTCAAATATGTCCAGTAGGATTCAGGTACATATTAATTTGAGAAAAAGTCTACAATGCTTGAGTTTTCAACTCCTATGTGCTCTGTGACAGGATGTATGTAAAGTGTTTTTCCCAGTGTGTTTCATAAGGGGAATAATAATACAGTCTTATGGGTTTTGCTCATATCCAATGAACTTCTGAAAGCCTTAGCATGCGGCCAGTCTCCAACCATTTTACCCCTAAAAATAGCTTATCTACCGGTTTAAAAAAAAAACTCACTTGAATAAAAAATATGTATATTACTTAATCTCTTGGAGGTTTTCTGCAATGTTAGATGACTGGTAAGCATATTTATCAAATGAGAGTACCACTTACTCTTTTCTTCTGACATTTTAATATAATCTCTCTCTGAAATCAGGAAATGTAAATTAAAAACAATTTGGTTTGAGGACCTTTTCTGCAATGTTTTTTCCCCCATGATGCTTTGCAAAACAAAATCATAGGAGGAAAAATACTAAATGCTAATGCTTTCATACAAATATAAGATTGGAGTTAGGTTCAAGATGGCAATTGTGTTAACAAATTTTATACATTAAAATAATAAATTAAAAATGAAACTTGATAGATTAATTTGGTTTATATACATACGTGTATACATATATAACATACATATGTAATGCCATTATGAAAAATATACTACTAAATTACTTTATAGAGAGATTCTTATTTGTAAACATGAAAAATAAATTCAGAATAGAGCATTTGGCATAGAGGATATAAGAATTTAAACACTGTAAATTTGCCTGTAGTGTGTCTGGTGTTTAAAGCAATAAATGTAGCAATCTCCTAACTGCTACAAAGGGTCTCAGCTGGGAGTAATTGTATCCAAACCCCACATTACAAGGGAGAAACTTTGAATTATTTGACTTCTGGAATTATGAAACATAAGAATGGTAAATCCCAATAGCTGAAAATGGCTTCAACTAAAATTTGAGTACAAATTATATGGATTTTAGTGGTGCTGTATTATTTTATGCTTATATTAACATAAAAGCATAAAACATCATGTAAAATTTGGATGTGCATTTAATGAATAAGTTAATAGAACTTGCTACATTAAAATAATGAATTTAAAAAATAATTATAATAACAAGATCTAAATATACTATAAATGTTCATGCTAAAAAATCTCAGAGCATTTGGAAATTGTTATATTTTTAAAGTGAAGTAAGGAATATGCATTTTTGCTGTTTGTAAATACGTATACATTTACAAGTAACAAAATATGTATTCTGTTTATTAACTGCTTAGTAAATACCTAAGATTACAGGGCATGAAAATAGTATAACTAAGTTTAAATACAGGGAGTCTGAGATCTGAGTCTCTTAATATGTCTAATCCATTGTGCCATCGAGGTATTTTCTAGTGCTACCAACAAGGTTCCCTATAACCTCTCACAGCTCCCTCACTTTCAATATTTAGTTACTTTCTACCTAGGGGAATATAGCAACCTACTTGTTTACCTACAAATTATTACACACATTTTATACTCAATATTGCCTATCAGTGGACTTTGCTAAACCAAATCATAATTATCTTTCAAAAAGGATTATGTAAATCTTTTAAAAGTAAAGCAGAGGTCTTTTTCTCTCCTCTTCTCTGAGATTTAGAGAAACTCTACCAGACATTCAAAAATCTAGATTTAAGGCTTAGACCTGCTCTGCTAAAAGGTGTAAGTTTAGTGATTGTCATGTAAATGGATCTATTCACACATAAACCCTTTAACAAGGTGGCAGAGCATAGCAAATCATGTTTTAGCATTTTGCAGGCTAAATTGTTGTTAACAGCTACAGAATTCTGTAGATGGCATGGCTTCAAAAAGATGTTTTAAGATAGAACGGAGATAATATTCCAAATTGTTGCAATTTTTAGACCTGATATTAGAGTAAATAATACATTATTAACTGCGGTTAAATAATTTTTGAACACAGTAGAAAATTGCGGGGTTCTAAATTTAGAACAAGAGCCTACTAGCTCTGAATTATACTTTTCTCCTTAAAAGCATGAATTCAGAATAGCTCTTTTTTCTGTTGTTCTAAATTATATTGGTATACTGAAAAGTGTTTTTTTCAAAGGTAGAAATGCAGCAGCTTTCAGTAAATGATTTTCATTATTCAGAATAACTAGTATATTTATTTGAAACTACTATGCTAAATATAAAGTAATGTATGAAACTTGAAATTTTTAAACAATCCCAAGACTATTGTTAGAAACGATCTGAAGTCTTAATATGGCAAGATAATATACATAAGATCTGCCAAAGAAGATGAAAGAAAAGGACTTAAAGTTTATGACGTCATGCATGTAGAATTCTAATCATCTGAAATTGTGATAGGTGATGAGTTTTAGTAACTTCTCCAACAGTAATTCTTAAATTTCTGTCCCAATGTTCATATTTACTAAATGATGATAATGACCTTGAATGTTGCTTGAGATCTCTTGAGACCTACTTTTTTTTTTTCTTTTCAAAATGGAATGATATTTGAGAGTTGGGGCCTACGTATAGGTATTGAAAGCTTATATGCACATTTCTCCTTGTTATATCTGTTATGGCCTTTTGGTTAAACACCTATCAACACTTTCAAAAACCATTTCTTTTTCTAAAAGACAAAACTGATTAAAAGTCGTTATTTATGCCCACCAACTTTTTTCTTCACCACTTATTACTCTTTCCCCAATTCTTTTTGGGTCAGAAATGAGGAATTGTTAAAGGATGAAGTGTTCTATAGTGACTACATAGATGATACTCTTTCTACATACAGTTTTGGTCTGATTTTCCTTAATTTAAGATAATTATTTTTTATTAACAATCTACTAACTCAATTAGATTCCTCCCATTAGGTAAAATAGCAAAAGCAAAGATATTTTCTAAATTCCAAATTGTTAGAAACATAAAAGAAAAAATAAATTTGTTTTTTATCAAAGCCTACCAAAAATCAACTAAATTCACCAACCGCTGACAATCCTTTTTACTTGTCCATGAAAATGATATTTGTTTTGGCCACATTGTGTGGCACCTACATTTTTTGGCATTTTGTGTATTTATACTATTTATCCAGTTCTCAGGAGAGAAAATTGAAATACAGAGAAATAAATTTCAGAAATTCATAAGACTAATAAGGGGTAGAAGAAATAATTTAACCCAGGCAATTTCTTTTTAAAATGCTGTTAAGCACTATATATCTAATGATTTGTATCTTCATTAAAACCAGTGAAAAATATTGAAATGTTCAAAGGAGTTTTAATTATGAATGACAGAATGAATATTCACATGTCAATTGTATGTTTAATTAAGATTATTCTCACACAGTGAAGAATTGAACTTTTAGGACTTTTCCAAATCTATATAATGACTTTTAACCAAGGAAAATAATAATAAAGAAGTATTTGTTCATTTAACTCTATGTATATTCAATACGTGCACCTAATTGTTTTTTTAGAAAGAAACTCATTTTAAATCAAATTCAATGTAGTTTCAAACATTGTAAGTTGTTTTCAAATAGTCTATTACTAAAACTTTTTTAACATGTATGTATTGGAAAAAAAAAACAAAAGCAAGTAGCAAGAATATAGAAACTATTTTCTGGTGAAAAATCATTCCGTATGTGCCCAGAAAATAACCACATAGATCTTTCCAAAAATTATAGCCACCAAGAAGAAAAGAAAAGGAGTTTATAAAAAGATAAATATTTCCATTAATATTTCCAATTTATTCTAACTTAAGTCACCCAGCATTTTCTAAAGACCATTGGAAAACTTTATTAAAATTTACTCTGCTAGAATATACTAGAAGTTGAAGGATAGAATGAACTTCAAAATCAAAATTTGTACTTGTGAATGTTTTTTTTCCAAGGATAGTAGTCCCTAAAAGAACTCATTGCCTACTTGAAATTATGTTAAGCCATTAAGTTATATAAGTACACGGAAAAAAGGTAACGTATAAAATCTTGTCACTTTTTCTTGTTACTTCTTGTCATTTCCTTTGGAGGGCTCCCATTCAAAACCAGCGCACTCAGGTTTAATTCTACCAACTCTTACACATGGAGAAAGAAATCAATCTTGAACATTTCTTAGTAATTTGTTCCTTCTAATCTTATGTTTCTTTTCTTTCTACTTATCTTCTAACTGAAGTTGCACTTTCTACAAAATTACTTGTTTACTTTTGAAATAGTAATATTTGCCAGAGATGCCACTTAGAAGTTCAATTCCAAATTTTTATTATTCCTAAAGATAAATACAATCATCCTAAGTATTAGAATATTAAGCTAAAGGTTATACTTTTTTAATTATTTAAAATTATCAGCTTGTAGGTTCTCAACAAGCAGGAGAATGATATCCATAAATTTAGGTGAAACCCACCTGCTATTATTAAAGATTGAATGTGCTTATTTCTCTACTAATAAGAAAGTTCTTTTAGTGCACTGAAGCCATTGCTAAAATTATTTATTTCAGCTCCCCCCAAAATATGATCACCTCTCTATTTTTCTCTGTATTTTGACACTTGAATTGAGTTTTACAGACGAAAAATTCTGAATTTTATATATAAAGATACTATTATTTATTCATCTATTTTGCCAGCAGACTAGTGCAAAAAAAATCACAATTAATATATGGCAGCCAATACAAGAATTTGTTTTTGTTTTTGTTTTTGTTTTTGTTTTTTTTTAGACAGAGTCTCACTTTGTTGACAAGGCTAGACTTCTGTGACCTCAGCCTAGCTCACAGAAACCTCAAACTCCTGGGTTCCAGAAATCCTCTGGCCTCTGCCTGCAAAGTATCTGAGACTATAGGCGGCTGCCACAAATCCTTTTGTAGAGATGATATCTGCTTCTTGTTCAGGCTGATCTCAAACTCCTGAGCTCAAGAGATCTTCCCTTCCCACTTCAACCTCTTACAGTTCTTGGAGGGAGTAACAGGCATGAGTCACCGTGCTGGGCTAGATAGTGTTTTGTCTCAGCAACAACTCATTTTCATCTAAGTAATAGCTGAATTTCTCCATAGGCAATTTTGATGCCAGTTTCCAGGGGGTTGATAAAAAGTGTCAGCAATTAATTCAACTAATGTTTAAGGTTCAGAATGACATACAATGGATTTCAGTGGAACTATTTGGTTATTACAATTATTATTTTATTCCAAAAGACCTCTCTAATCAATATGTAGAGGAAAAATTGAGCACCTAAATCACGAACAATGTAATTATATTCACCAAGAATGGGGTTTAGTTTGGGAGGGAAAAAACAACAATATGACCATTGATAAGATTTATGGCTGATTCGATGTAAAATGGAAAGAAACAGCAAATGGAAAGAACGGCTTGCATATCTTTGCTTAGATGGCTTAAAATATCACAGCATCAACAATTGCAAAAGAGGGAAAATATATTGAGGGTAAAGATGACAAACTTTTTTGGCATGCTGAGTTTGCTCATGCCTCAGATATAGAGATACACATTTTAAAATGTGGTAAACTTTAATTATTAACATAGATATCAGAGTACAGTGGGGTTCGAATTTTAGCTCTTTTTGATGTGTGACCTCAGACTAATTTATGGATTACTTTACACCTTAATTCATCATCTGTAAAATACAAATTGAGATTTCACAACTTTTACAGACTTGCAAATGAGATGATCCACATAAGACACGTAACACACTTTTTCGAGTATCTGGACATTGAAGAGTGTTTAATGATTATTAGCTGATGAAGCTGATATTGAGATTCTGAATTTGAAATACTCACTTTGGAAGTTTAGCATATAAATGGCATTCATAACCAGAACGCTGAATGATAGAATCTAGGGAAAATACAGAGAAGGAGAAGCAACGGTGAATTTTGCCTTCATGTGCTTTTTCTCTTTCTCTTTCTTTCTTTTTTAATTTTTTTAGAATTTACATTCAGGAAGTCAAACTCTAAGACGTTTAAGAGCAAACTTTTATGAAACACACCATGGTGGTTAACTTTTTCCTAAACTAATATTGAAGTTTAATTCAAATAAAATGTAATGTAAATATGAATAAGAAACAGTTTACATATAAGCATATTTTGGAAAATGATAAAATTTGGAAGGACTGAGCTATCTTTGTGAATATAAAATATAAAGCTTCAGGGAAAGGAAATGGCATTTACTTACCTCAAAATAGGTAGATATATGAACAGAAAGGCAGAGAATGAGATTCTTTAATCAGTGAGAAAAACTGTACTAAGCGAATGATTCAAACATTCGAATCAAACTCAAAATTGAGCCCTTATGCCAACATACATACATGAATGTGAACATGCACTCATACACGTAAAAACCTCTAATTACTAGGTTCTTAAAAAATTATATTTTCATAAGTAAATAAATAATGAGAAGGTAATGCTAATGCCCACGGTTGAAAGATCTCTATTACTAAAAGACAATTTTAAAGGAAGACACCACAAAGAAAAAGATTAACAAATTTGACAGGTTTGACATGTTAGAAAACCAAGAACAAAATTAAAATAGAAATATTACAAATTCTGACAGTGTATTAGATTTTAATATATATGCAACCTTTAACAAATCCCCCAAATTTACATAGTCAAAGGGCACAGTCAAGCAATTTATGAAATAAAAGCATTTTATAAAGAATGGTAGGAAAAATGCAAACTTCATCAAGATATATTATTTTCCTTTAGCTAGAATATGTCACATGTATAGTGTCTTGAAAGATGGTTATTTCAAAATAATGACAGCAGCTCACTGCTACCCCACAGCAGGGAAACCCTGGGACTGTGGGTACTAACTGTGACACCCTATAAATTTTTTAATACATTGCTACAGAAATTAAGATTTAAGGTATTATTTAAACAATAATAGTTTTTTATAATGCTTTATCAACATTGGAGTAAATTGTTTACACAATTAATTATAGATGTGCACATGCTTTTATGCATAGGATGTGTGTGCGCGTGGATGTGTGAGTGTGTTACGAATGATAGAGTTGGTTATAGTTTTCATAGGCTAGACTATAGGTTATAGGTTGAGGCAGGGGTCTTCAAACTTTTTAAACAGGGGGCCAGTTCACTGTCCCTCAGACCATTGGAGGGCTAGACTATAGTTTAAAAAAAAAACTGAACAAAATCCTATGCACACAGCACATACCTTATTTTGAAGTAAAAGAACAAAAAGGAAACAAATACAATGTTTAAAATGAAGAACAAATAAAGTTAAATCAACAAACTTACCAGTATTTCAATGGGAATTATGGGCCTGCTTTTGGCTGATGAGATGGACAATGTCCAGTTCCATATTTGTCACTGCTTGTCATAACAAGTGATGCACGTGTGCATCAGTTAGTCTACACTTGGTAGGAGATTTCAGATGTTTCATTCTGGAAAAAGTCTGTTTATGGACATAAGTGCTGCCAAAGATGGTTGCCATTTTGAGTGCATGGTTCCTGAGATTAGGATATGTCTCAGAGGAGAGAGATGCATAGAAATTAGGAAGGCTGCTTGATTTGAATGCGTCTTTCAGAGAGTCACAATTCTGCAGTTCAGCCAGTTCCATTTGGTAAATTGTATCCACATTTCTTTTTTTCTTTTTTTTTTCTTATTTCAAGATACATTATTCTTAAAACAGGTCACAACACTAAGCTTTTGGCCCATTCTGCCACTGTATAAGCTATAAATGCTTGCTGAGAAGTGGAGGGGTGCTCTTTCATAGCATGTCTGAAAAGAGAATAAAAATACACATAAAACAAATATTCAAATAGTTTCCATAGGAACACAGATAAGTGTGACCCCATCTCCTAATCTTACATATTGCTATATCTATGCCAACCCTACTCTAACAAAGATATTTCAAAACTAGCAATAATTAAGTTAAATGGTCCCCCCAAATCCCTTAATTCAAGATAAACTCACAGTTAACAGCTACAGAATGATATCTACACATTAATACTAGCTGAAGCACAAGTTGCTGGGTGATGTTTCATTCACTTTCCCAAGCACAAGACACAAGCAGAGTGCCAACATCCTGCCTTCTACTTAGGGTAGGTAGTTAGGGTTCTGGATTTGCTGCATAAGTTGCCGCGTCGGTCCTGATGTCACATAGTAGATAGTCAGCCTCTGGAATCCATTGAAAGTAGAAGCAACAGCTACAGTGTAAGCGCCCATATTTTCAAAGAGCATCCAGTCGACCACATGCATTTCTGGCAGGTCACAGGGCTCAACTATCCGGTCAAGGCCATTGCAGTTGGTCCCCATATGCTGGATGAATAATACTTCTCATTTTGTTTAGGTCTTTTTTGCAGAAGAGGCTTTACATGAGCATGATCACAAAGGGTACAATAAATGATCCATATACTCCATCATTGACGTAATACATAAAGGTTTGTTCACTGGACTCATCTTTATCATCAGAGCCTATCTGTTCCTTTAATACAAATTTTTGGCAATGATATTAACTGCAAGTGTGAAAGTTGATGCAACATAATATCTTCCTGGCTCAGCTATGATTCTCACTCCAAAGTCTGATGAAAAGTACTTGTCCAGTGCTGGGTTGATTGCAGCAGTGATCTCGTCAAATTTAAGCTTCACATCTTTAGATTCAGGAAAGCCACCACAAATATCAAGCGGGTACATGCTGAAACCAACCTCAGCTCCCATGTCAAAGACACAGTGGGCATCAGAGATTGCCTGCACAAAGGTCTCAGGATCATTAGAGCCACTTCCTACATGGAAACTGATACCAATGACATCAATATGTATCTGTTTTGCCCAGTCCAAAAGAAGTCTGCTGGTTTTGAGTGTGGCACCAAATTTAATACTGAGTCTACAAACTGCTTTGGAATCATCAGTGGCAATCCTCAAAACCAACTTGGCCTTTGGATGTGCTCTGGCAACTTTCATCAACTCGACTTCACTGTCCAAAGTCATTATCTGTAGCCCATTATTGGCAGCGTACTTAATTTGAGACACTTGTTTACAAGGATTTGCATAGATAATCCTCTCTGGAGGTACCCCGAGACTTTGCACCAATTGTACTTCAGTCTTGCTAGCACAGTCAAATCCTGTCCCAATGGCAGTGAGGGTCTTCACAATGGCTCTACTGTCATTACATTTGACTGCATAAAAGGGAGTGACATGAGGAAGAGCTTTTAGCCATCTTCAGAGCATCTCCAAGGTCTGCTACATAGAAGGCATCCTTATCATCAGAAGAGGAAATCTCATTGATTTTTTGGTCTAGAATGTCCTTGACAGTAAAACTTTCATCAAGCAAGTGGCAGTTAAACTCTTCATTACTAATGTTGTTCATGGTTTCTTGATGTTTCTTTGAAAAACTAAGAGAAGGAATTTAAAGAAATACTTCCAGCTTCTCACAAAGGCAATTCTCCAGGAATTCTGAATCTCACTGCGTGTGTCCTCTGAGCAACAGTGGAAACATTCTTAGAACATCTGGGTGCCACAGGCCAGCCCCGTGGAGAAGCCCGAAAGCGGCCGCCCACACAGGGCCAGAGCTGGAGCTGGAGCTGGAACTGGAGCCGGAGCCGTAGGAGCGCCGGCCGCCCCCGCCTCACCCGTCAGCACCTGGCTCCTGTCTGCAGGAGACACCGGGTTGAGGTGGCGCCGGAGCAGCTGGCAGAGGGGCGGCCAGGCGGCAACTTCAGGGACTGACCTCCACATTTTCAATATCAATAGAAAAGGGTTATGGAAAAGCTGTATGTTCTGTTCATGGAGATGAAGCTCTTTAAATCTAAATTGGAACGCCTTTTGCAACTTTTCCGGTGAATCTACATATGTTTTGTTTGGGAACGCAACCAATGGTTTTTCCGATAACAGATTTTTGTGGGCGGGATGAGTCCGCTGCTAAACAGGACAGGCGCAGAGGCAAAAACACCTGGCGGCCTGGATAAATGTCCTCGGTGGGTCGCATGTGGCCCGCAGGCCATAGTTTGAGGACCCCTGTATTAGGATATACATAAGAAATTCTGGGGTTGTGGACCCAACTTGGTCAAATATTGGTAATTTTCTACAGTGTAACATAAGTGGCCAAATTTCTCTCCAAGGCTCCGAGCTCAACTTTGTTTGTTTGTTTGTTTTTAATTTCTAACAGCTGTTGAGACAGGCCAGGAAATGTCTTGGATGCTAAGCTCTGCTGGATAAAATGAGAAAACTGTGTGGATTGTTATCACACTGGAAAACAATTATGGTTGTCTATTAACAAACTCACATTTCTGTTAAGGAATGTTCCCAGGCAGCCACCCTCCCAGTCCTTCTGGCACCCAGGCACAATTGTAGGAATCAGATTGCTGAATAGGAGACAGGAGAAACTCTGGACCTGGACTCCTAGCTGGCTCTAAATGGCATTGGGTAAATCATTACACTCCCTAGTTTGACTTAAATAATGAATACAAATAATATCTACTCTAAAAATCAAATGAGATGATGTTTACACCCCTACCTAGCACAGTATTTGATCTTGAATTCTTGCTTGAGTAAATCAAACCTCACTTTGATGCTCTGAATCTCCAAACTACCAGGATGTGGCACAGAAAGACAGACATGTCATGTTCTCATTCTTATGTGGGAGCTTAAGAAGAGACGACCTCATGAAGACAGAGGGTGGAATGGTGGTTACCAGAGGCCGGGAAGACAAGAGGAGAGTGGGGAGTAAAGAAAAGTTGGTTAATGGAGAATAAAACAATAGTTAGATAGACGTTCTAGTATTCAGTAGTGCAGTCGGGAAACTGCAGTTAACCATAACGTATTGGGTATTTCAAAATCATCAGTAAGGAAGAATTGCAATGTTCCTAACTCAAAGAAGAGATAAATGTCTGAGGTGATAGACATCCCAATTACCCCAACTTCATCATAGCACATTGTGTATAGAATATATTCCTTTTACTTAACAAAAACTCCATTAAGTGGGCTGCGCCTGTGGCTCAAAGGAGTAGGGCGCTGGCCCCATATGCTGGAGGTGGCAGGTTCAAACCCAGCCCTGGCAAAAAAAAACAACCGTTAAGTTTAAAACAGCCTCAGGCAGGTCCTTCAGGAGGTATTCCAGAAAAAGGCACTATTATCATAGAAGATGACAGCTCCGTGAATGTTACTGGGCCTGAACAGCTTCCAGTGGGACAAGATGTGGAGGTGATATTGATGATCCTGACTCTGTGTAGGCCTAAGCTCATGTGTGTGTTTGTGTCTTAGTTCTTTCTCTCTCTCTTCCTCCTTCCCTCCCTTCCTTCCTTCCTCTTCCTTTCTCTCTTTCTCTCTGTCTCCCTCCCTATCTCCCTTTCTCTCTCTCTCTTTCCTCCCTCCCTCCCTTTCTCCCTTTCTCTCTGTTTCTCCCTCCCTTCCTTCTTTTTTTTTTTTTTTTTTTTTGAGAAAGAGCCTCAAGCTGTCACCCAGGGTAGAGTGCAGTGGCAACACAGCTCACAGCAACCACCAACACCAGGGCTCAAGCAAGACACCTGCCACCACCACCCA
>CAUYRH010134930.1:0-16335 GCA_963574655.1 Perodicticus potto | reverse complement strand
GGCCCGCCAAACAACAATGACGGCTGCAACCAAAAAATGGCCGGGTGTTGTGGTGGGTGCCTGTAGTCCCAGCTACTTGGGAGGCAGAGGCAGGAGACTCGCTTGAGCCCAGGAATTGGAGGTTGCTGTGAGCTGTGATGCCACAGCAACTCTATCCAGGGTGACGGCTTGAGGTTCTGTCTCAAAAAAAAAAAAAAAAAAAGATGTCATATTATTGTAATGTGTAAAATATGACTATATTCCCGGTTTAAGGCTGCTTCCCATAAGGTTAGAGATGCTGCAAATGTAACCTCCAGAAAAATTTTGTTTTAGTTAGATGCTTAAAAAAAGTGACGGAATCATTATGATGACAAATATGCACTCTTGCTTTCATTTTTCACTTAACCATGGACAAGTGCTCATAATAGCAATAAAATGTATTCAGTGGTATTTTATTTTTTACCTCTGACAATGGATTCAATTTCCTTCATGGCAGCTTCATTTTGAGCTTCTGCAAGTTTTTCATTGATTTCCATTATTTCCATGAGGAACTGCCTGTCCATTTCATCATCTGTTCCTTCAGAAATCTGTACTCCATGGAGCTTTAGCTATTGTGATTGAAAGCAAGAAAAATAAGTTCGAGAAGCTAAGGCCAGAGTCATATAAATCCTACTCATCCTTCAGAACATAATACGACTCATGGAGAAAACTGGAGCTGTCTCAATTATAAAAGAGTAAGGGTAGGGTGTTAAAGGCTTGGACTGAGATAGAAGTGCTGGCATAGTATTCCATTTGTGCTTACTGAACTGTGTGACCCTAGGGTAGTCATTCCTCTATGTGGAGGCTGAACTAGATGTTTAAAGACTTTATTAAATTCTAAAATTTGTCTGGATTCTAATACACTTTCTCAAACAAACAAACAAACCACAAAGTACTCTCTCCTAAAATCTATCATCATCAAATCCTTGGAATTCATCGAAAATGGTTTTAAAAATGCTTTTGGGTTGGCAGTGCCTGTGGCTCAGTGAGTAGGGCACCAGCCCCCAATACAAAGGGTGGCGGGTTCGAACCCAGCCCCAGCCAAACTGCAACAAAAAATAGCGGGCGCTTGTAGTCCCAGCTATTCGGAAAGCTGAGGCAGGAGAACTGCCTAAGCCCAAGAGATGGAGGTTGCTGTGAGCTGTGACGCCATGGCACTCTACCGAGGGTAACAAAGTGAAACTATCTCTTAAAAAAAAAATGCTTTTGGAGAAAATAAGAATTATAAAGAATACACAGAATACTGAGTATACTCAGATTACTGAGAATATGCAGAGAAAACTAAACATGTAGAGTATCTTTGAGGCTAAGTATCATTGGGTCCCTGGACTACCTCAGATCTCAACCACTCTTTTGCTGAATATAGGGGAAGAAGCTCTCCTGTACCACAATAGGCACAGCAAGTCACACATAGAAGGGTTGGGAAATCACCTTACAAGGTACAGTCCCCTGCTCAGGGGGGCCAGAAGGGTCTTATAGGCATCATTCACCAGGGTCGAATGCTTCTCTGAGAAGTCCTTTTCAGTCTGTTAGTGGAGATGAAGATAGTTTTATTACCATCCAGATTGGCTAGCTTATATCAACAAACTTTCATAAAATGTTAGGCAGGCAAGAAATGGTTTAAGTAGAGCTAGGGAGATAGATGAGGTGTCTTTATTCTCAGCTGATGGTTCTGAGTTGTCTGGGAAGTCAGATAAAAGATGTGAGTAAATGATAGCTCTGGGGTTTGGCTGGCTGCTGGGCTCAAGGTGCCACAGGGTGGAGCTGGTTGTTCAGCTCTGTCCCTGATAATCGCATAACCGTAGGGCCACTGCCACCCCACCCAGTGTTTGGTATTATTGGGGATGGCCAATAAGCTACCTGGGACCTCTGGCTGAAGAAATCTGGATGGACAAGACGCTGTAGTTGCTGATACCTGTGCTGAAGTTTTGTGGTGTCAACTCTGAAGGAACGGTTGCTGGAAGGAAATTAGGAGATGAAATTCATGTAACAAATATTTATAGATTTGTCTACCATGGGCCCTGCTCTTATGAGGAAGATGCAATCAACATAGAAACATAATACCAAAAAGTGTTAGGTGCTGTGAAGGGAAACAGAACAGGGTCAGAGAGGGTGGGAGATGAAATCTGAGCTGAGACCTGAATGATAATGATCAGAGGAAAGAGAACTTCCTCTGAGAATCTAGGTAGAGAACTGCAAATACAAAGACTCTGAAGTGGGAGCTAGGTTGGGACATTTGAGGAACTTAAAGATCAGTGTTATAGCTGCCTTTCATTAAGTTCTCAGCAACAGATGGGGATAGATCACACAGTTAAGGGGAAGAGGCGTCTGGGCGCCTGTTCAGCAGCAAGGGCACCAGCCACATACATTGTGACTGGCAGGACGGAACCCGGCCCAGGCCTGCTAAACAACAATAACAACAACAACAACAACAAACAAAAAAGCTGGACATTGTGGTGGGTGCCTGTAGTCCCAGCTACTTGGGAGGCTGAGGCAAGACAATCGCTTAAGCCCAAGAGTTTGAGGTTGCTGTGAACTGTGACGCCATAGCACTCTGAGGGCAACATAATAAGTCTCTGTTTCAAAAAAAAAAAAAAAGGAGAAGAGGCATTCCTGAAACCTCCTGACAGACTCTTTGCTTGGCCAAACTTCAGACAGGCTTCTGAACCTTTTCTAAAGCCCATTTGTCACTTCCTTGAAAAATCCAGTTTTAGCAAAGGACCCTGCAAGTCAGTTTAGACAGAACCTGCCCTCCTGGATATTTGGTCATCCTCAGTATCTGGTCGGGTTCCTCATCCTCCTCCACCACACAGGTGATGTCTGATCACTCCGGCCTGTCTTCAATCGTAATACTCTGAGACAGGTTTAGGCAGAATCTCCCTGACCCATAATATTTCCTCTTAGTAATTTTTCACACACAGACCTCAATTCTGATCTTTGCTTATATATTCCCTTTTGCCTATACTGTATTTGGAGTTCAGCCCAATCTCTTTCCCCTACCTCAGAACCTTATTGCAGTGGTCCTTCTACCTATGGATATATGGTCCTGAAGAAACTCTTCCTTCCTGTGCTTTAACAAGCGTCACTGAATAATTTTTTCTTTAACACCATCCTGTCTTTAGACATCCCACATCCTTGTCTACCACTTTATTTTAACCCACCCCCCTTCGTTTTCTATTCCCAGAGTCTTCTGCATTTCTTCACCAGTTCAGCCTTGCTCCACTCCTCCACTTTTCCAATAATTCAACCCGAGAGGAAAAACGCCGTTTCTTGGACTTGCTCCGTCCCATTCCCCCTTTTCCCTTAATCTGCACCCGCAAAATTGTCTTTGATGCTGTTACTCTCTAACATTAGATCACATATCAATACTCCTTTCTTAAAAGTCGCAACCCAACTTCAAACCTTTCCGTTCCTATCCTCAAGCTTCCTCTTTTCCAAGTCCCACCCCTCAAGTCTCTCTCCAAGGTAGCCTCTGAGGCCCTATTTTCCCGAACTCCATTCCCGGTCCCCCCCAGTCTCATTTAGAACCTCACCGCCCTTTGCCTCAGTCCCCGCCCCTCAACTTCCTCTCTCTCCGCCCTGCTTTTACCATCCCGCCTTCTCCTTTCCAATCCCAATCTATTACCCTCCTCTCTCGTAGGGCAGCCCCTGACGTCTCTCTCTTCTCGGCCCGTATCCTGAAACCGTCTCACATACCAATCCATGAGGTTGAAGTAATCTCGACTGGGGTCAGGTGGCTGCAGGGCGCGGCACTTCGGGCAGAAGAACCTGTCTCCTGGTCCAAGGCCCCCAGGGCTGCCACAGTTCCAACACCGGGGTGAATTGTTTCCTGCCTGCAATGCAGCATCGTAGCTTAGGATTCTCCTTCCGGGGACCCCTGTCGGCCTTAACCCCCACAGCCGTAGCAAGGCCCCCACTTTCCCCTTCCACATCTGGCCAGCGGCCTATATCGCCGCAGTCGCCTGCAGCGGGGAAAAGCGGCGAGAGCGGCTGACGAGCTAACGTTGATGATTGGCTGGGGAATTGAAAGGGGCGGGGTCACCCGAGGGAAACCTGAATTCTGTGTTCCGCTCTGCCTTATAAACTACAACTCCCAGCAAACATTGCGGCTGTACCTAGCGGCCACTTCTGCTGCTCTTCATTGGTCGGGCGGTGGGGAATGGTGTTTTGATTGGCTGAGGGTGGAGTTTGTATCTGCAGGTTTAGCGCCACTCTGTTGGCTGCAGCTGCGGAGCGTGTGGGTACCAGGTGGGCTCCCGCGGTGAGTCATAGTGGGGGACTTCTGTAGGGTGTGCGGTAGTTCGAATCCTATCTTCTGCAGTTTAGGGGGGTGGAATCTCTCGAGCTTTGCTTTGTCGGTATTTTTGAGCTGGAAGGGGAGCGTGTGGGCGACTGACTCTCTTACTCATCTAGGGGAAGTTCACTTTCCCTGTTACTTACAAGCTGTAACAGGCCTGGACGTACAGGGTAAGAATGAACAGAGTTGTGCTCTCCCATACCTAAGCGAAATTACTTTGTAAAGAGTTTTTTAAAAAACGGTAGAGAAGTTAATGATTATTACCACTAACGAATGGTAATTTAGGTTCAATCTGTAAAATACTTATAGAGAATCCAATCTTAGCTACTAGGCGCTGCAGGAACTGGAAACGCACTGACCTGTGTATCAGGATGTTCTGCGAGTGTCCATAAGTAAGTGTGTGGGATGAAGTGGCCAAGAATGGGTAGGGAGGCACTATTTTTCCCAGGGACTCAATTTCCGTAGTTTAAAAAAAGATTGTGTTCCACTTGTGGGGCTTCTTGGATTTTTTTTTTTTTTTTTTTTGTAGAGACAGAGTCTCACTTTATCGCCCTCGGTAGAGTACCGTGGCGTCACACAGCTCACAGCAACCTCCAACTCCTGGGCTTAGGCGATTCTTTTGCCTTAGCCTCCCGAGTAGCTGTGGGGGGCTTCTTGGATTTTTTGGGAATGGAATTCTGTTCACAGTCGGGGTTTTGCTGCAGTCACCTTGGCTTTTCACTCACCGCCTCTGCATGGCCTACCAATAAGAATAGCTCCCAATTAGCAAGCATGGGGGGGAGGGGGAGCGTTACTTGCATCACCTCATTTAATCCTTAGGATCATGCCATTGTTTATGAGGGGCTATGAAAAAAAAAAGTCCTCACGATCTCCTTTTTTTAGATGAGAGAACGGGCTCAAGAAGTTGTGATCATGCAAAGGTCATGCAAAGGTTTCACTCGAGAGTCTTGACTTCAGCCCTGCCTTCTTTTGACCTTTTACGCCTACCTGTTGATACATTGTCTTTCTCCAGTTGTCAGGGCAGAGAAATCTTGCTCAAAAAACCGCGGGAAGGACCCAGTTTGGCTAGTGTTAGACCAGCAGGTCCTGGAGTGGCAGACTCAGCTGTGGCATCACTTTACTGGTATGTTTTAAAGAAAGCTCATGGCGGCACCCTTGGCTCAGTGGATAGGGAGCCAGCCTCATACACTGAGGCTGGACGGTTGGAACTCGGCCTGGGTCAGCTAAAGCAACAATAACAGTTGCAACAAAAAGGAAAAAAAAATAGCTGGACATTGTGGCGGACGCCTGTAGTTCCAGCTACCTGGGAGGCGGAGGCAAGAGAATCGCTTAAGCCCAAGAGTTTGAGGTTGCTGTGAGCTGTGACGTCAAGGCACTCGGCCCATGGCGACAGCTTGATACTCTGTCTCAAAAACAAACAAACAAACAAAAAAAGAAAACAAAAAGACCAAGAATACTCATCAGGTCTTTTGTCTCTTGAAAGCTGTATAAATGCAGGAGGTGTGAATACAGTAGTCTCCCTTTATCCAAAGTTTTGCTTGCTGTGGTTGTGGTTACTTGAGGTCAAGTGCAATCCAAAAATATTAAATGGAAAATAACAAAAATGAACAATTCATTAAGTTTTAAATTTTGTTATTTCAAAGTGCTTGTGTTCAAGTCACCCTTACTTTATTTAATAATTAGGTAAATTATTAATGCTCCAGAGTAATGATGTTGGCAATTCAGAAGTGCCAAAAAGAAATCATAAAGTACTTCCTTTAAGTGAAAAGCTGAAAGCTTGCAACTTAAGGAAAGAAAAAAATTATGTGCTGAGGTTGGTAAGATCTATGGTAAGAATGTATCTTCTACTTGTGAAATTGTGAAGATGGAAAAGGAAAGTTGTGCATAGTAAGCACAGGATTCAATATCATCTTTAGTCTTACGCACCCACTGGGGGTCTTGGACTGTCTTTCCAGAGGGGGCAACTCTAATGTTGTTTATTATGTTCTCCTGGAGTAGTAGTGCCAGTGTAGGCAGGAGAGTGTGCACTTTTTTATTTATTTTAATGTCTGATTAGGTGAACATTGAAAGTTACTTTAACATTACTGGTGGTTCTGTTATCACAGTCTAACTGTCCATCAGGTTGGTGGGAGACTCTGTTAAGGTCTCTTACAAATCAAAGAAGGGTTCCTGCAACGTTTAGTCTGGAAGGCCATTTAGGGTGCTAAAATAAGTGCCACAGTTACCATCACAAAGGGCTAGGTGGAGTTGTTTAGAGCAGTCTTAGTGTTCTGCCCCTTAGGTGGTTGGGCCCTTAGCTGTGGGTGTGTGGGTGTGTGTGGGGGAGGGGTGAATCTAGTTTGAACTAATAGGGTGTGATCCCTTTGCTTTAGGACCAAGCCTGGGGAAGGCGAGGTATCAGTGATGGTTTATGTCAATGGATCTCCTGGAGAGCTGCAGGAAGTTCTTGTACAATTTTTTTTTTTTTTTTTTTTTTGCCTGTCTTCTATCCCAAGCCATCTGATCATTTTTATTTTATTTATTTATTTATTTTTTTAGTTTTTGGCAGGGCCGGGTTTGAACTCACAACCTCTGGTATATGGGGCCGGTGCTCTACTCCTTTGAGCCACAGGCGCCGCCCCCTCCCCACTTTTTTTTTTTTTTTTTGAGACGGAGCCTTAAGCTGTACAGCAACCTCCATCTCCTGGGCTTAAGAGATTCTCTTGCCTCAGTCTCCCAAGTAGCTAGGACTACAGGTGCCCACCACAATGCCTGGCTACTTTTTGGTTGTAGTCGTCATTGTTGTTTGGCAGGCCCGGGCTGGATTTGAACCCGCCAGCTCTGGTGTATGTGGCTGGCGCCTTAGCCCCTTGAGCTACAGATGCTGAGCCAAGCTATCTGATCCTTCATTCTCTTTCTAAAATGTACAGTTACATCCGATAAACCCATTGTATGCTGAAAATATTGTCAAGTTGAAAATACGCTTTATATACCTAACATGCACTTAACCTACCAAACATCATAGCTTAGTCTAGCCTAACTTAAATGTACTCAGACACTTACATTAGCCTACAGTTGGGCAAAATCATCTACACATCTGTGCAACAACTCAAAAATTGTTTTATAATAAAGCATTGAATATCTCATGTAATTAATTAAATACAATACTAAAAGTGAAAACCAGAATGCTTAATAGGTACTTGGAAGTATGTTTTCTACTGAAAGTAGTACTTTTTATAACTTCATAAAGTTGAAAAATTATTGAATTTAACCATCAGAAGACTGCATATGAAATTCAAATGTAGCAATGATTGATTAATATATTAGATTTCATTCCTCATTTTAAAAAGTAAGATGAATATAAACTTTTATTAATCCCTGCCCAACTAAATCTTTTTTTTTTTTTTTTTGAGAAAGAGTCTCACTATGTCACCCTCGGTAGAGTGCTGTGATGTCACAGCTCACAGAAACCTCAAACTCTTGCCTCAGCCTCCCAAGTAGTTGGGACTGCAGGCACCTGCCACAATGCCCAGCTATTTTTTTTTTTTTGTTGTCATTGTTGTTTAGCAGGCTCAGGCTGGGTTTTAACTTGGCATGCCTTGGTGTATGTGGCTTATGCCCTAACCACCGAGCTCTAGTGCGGAACCCCAACTTGGTGCAAAACCCCAGCTTAATCTTAATGCTTTTTATGTATTTGTAGCTTTCAAGTCTTTTTTTTTTTAACAAAGACTGAGAGTCTCAGTCTTTTGCTCAGGCATTCTAGCCCTGGCCTCAACCTAGCTCACAGCAACCTCAAACTCCTGGCTTACAGTAATCCTCTTGCCTCAACTTTCTGAGTAGCTGAGACTGCAGGTGCCCACCATGATGCCTGGCTAATCTTTTCTCATTTTAGTAGAAACAGAGTTTAGCTCTTGTTTACACTGTTCTCAATCTCCTGCACTTAAGTGAGTCTCATGTCTCAGCCTCCCAGAGTGCTAGGATTATAGGTGCTTTTTTTTTTTTTTTTGTAGAGACAGGATCTCATTTTCTCGCCCCTTGGTAGAGTCCCGTGGCGTCACACAGCTCACAGCAACTTCCAACTCCTGGGCTTAGGCGATTCTCTTGCCTCAGCCTCCCATGTAGCTGGGACTACAGGTGCCCGCCAACTATAGGCGCTTTTTTTAGTTGTCTTTTTCCCTGTGGTTTATGGCTATCCGACAAAAATCTGATCTGGTGATAATAATCTGAAGAAAAGCTATTCCTAGAAGAACGAGGTCTGGATTGTTAGGATTTTAATTTTTGCAGAGCATGCTTGCCCTGGATTCTTGTTTATTTGTGCTGTTGTAATATGCCTGTCCTTTAATTTTGAACTTTAACTCTTGTTCATTGAAACTCACCTTATTTCAAACACTTCCTTTTTGAGGTCGTTATGTCTCAGGAGAGAGATGTGGAGGGTCAGCAGTGCCACAGCAGTGCCTCCTCGCAGTCCCACAGAGTTGAAGTCTGTTCGCAGTCCCAAGGTGGCTTCACCCAGTCCCATGGTACCTCCTCACAGTACCAGGGCTCATCTAGCTCCTCCACCAACACGATACCTACCTCCAGCCAGTCCTCTCACTCCAGCTCTGGGACATTGAGCTCCTTAGAGACAGTGTCCACTCAGGAACTTTATTCTATTCCTGAGGACCCAGAGCCTGAGGACCCTGCTCCTGCCCCTTGGGGTCGATTATGGTCCCTGCAGGATGGATTCTCTAATCTTGGTAAGACCCTTTGTTGTTATATAGGGTAATATTTTGTTCAGAAAAACAGTCACAGAAAGTTCTTGCAACAGAAAGCTTAAGATACTGTTGGAATGATTCTGGAGATTCAAGGTGATGAAAGGTAAAACCGTTGAGGCAGTGTTGGATAGTGCACTGGCTTTTACCTGCTGTGAATTACGTGGCTGGCGCCTTAGCCCATTGAGCCATAGGCGCGGAGCCGAATTCCCTTCATTTATTGTTTCAACAAATTTTAATTGGGCATTTGTACTGTGCTGTCCATCTGAGGAGCCAAAAGGAGCTGTGGGCCCTCTCCCTAAAATAATGTAGATTTATGCAAACATGCAAACATTTAATATAATCACCAGTTAACTCCTGCTGCTAATCCATTTGCTTGTTAGCCCCTGCTGAAGTTTGCCATACCTTCAGAGCACTCAGGTTGTTCAGAATAGGGTAGGGTATTTGTTGACTACCTGTTACTTGTTTCTGTCTCAAAATAGCCAACATTGCAATTTAAATATGTTGATCCTTTCTGACACCTGGTTCCAATAATAAGTCTTTCCTGTGAATATGCTTGAAATAGAATTTTTCCTCCCTCCTACGTTAAAATAACCTCTTTATTTAAAAAAAATTGTGAACTTGACATTAATGAAATAGAAATTATTAATTATAAAGAGGTTAATGACCAATGTACCATTTTGCACTTTGTCACCCTTTTGATTTATTTCATGTCCAAATTTGATGTCTTGAAAAAACCAAAAAAATACAGAAGAATAATATAGCAATATCTGCTATACAACTTTAAATTTAGCTGTAAATATTTGAAGCTAATTTTTACTCATGTAAATCATATTTTTAAGATGGGCTTATAAGCCTAAGTAAGTGGCAAATGTAAATGGTGAGAAAGGGTGAAATGTGTTCATTACCTTTAAAAATGACAAAACACGGGCTGGCCAAGGTGGGTCACTCCTGTAATCCTAGCACTCTGGGAGGCAGAGATGGGTGGATTGCTTGAACTCATGAGTTTAAGACCAGCCTTAGCCGGAGCAAGACCCCCATCTCTCTCATTTTTTTTTTTTTTTGAGACAGAGCCTCCAGCTGTCACCCTGAGTGATATGGCATCACAGCTCATAGCAACCTCTAATTCCTGGGCTCAAGCGAGTCTCCTTCCTCCGCCTCCCAAGACTACAGGTGCCCGCCACAACGCCAGGCCATTTTTTGGTTGCAGCCGTCATTGTTGTTTGGCAGGCCCGGGCTGGATTCGAACCTGCCAGCTCAGGTGTACATGGCTGGTGCCTTAGCCCGTTGAGCCACAGGCACTGAGCCTCTTTTTTCTTTTTTTGAGACAGAGTCTTGCTTTTGTCGCCCTGTATACAGTGTCCTGGTGTAACAGCTCATAGCAACCTCAGACTCTTGGGCTCAAGTGAGAGCCTGCCAAGTAGCTGGGGACTACAGGTGCACACCACAAGGCCCGGCTAATTTTTTTTGGTTGTTGTTTCTTTGTTGTTTAGCAGGCCCAGGCTGGGTTTGAACCCACGAACCTCGGTGTATGTGGCCGGCACCCTAACCACTGAGCTATGGGCACCGAGCTGGCTTTTTTTTTCCTTTTAATATTTTTTTTCTTTCTTTTTTTTTTTTTTTAAGACAGAGCCTCAAGCTGTCACTCTGGATAGAGTGGTGGCATCACAGCTCACAGCAACCTCCAATTTGTGGGCTCAAGCTAGTCTCCTGCCTCTGCCTCCCGAGTAGCTGGGACTACAGGCGCCCGCCACAAGCCCTGCTATTTTTTTTGGTTGCAGCCGTCATTGTTGTTTGGTGGGCCGGGCTGGATTCGAACCCACTAGCTCAGGTATACGTGGCTGGCTCCTTAGCCGCTTGAGTCACAGGTGCCGAACCCTTTTAATATTTTTCACATATGTATATTTTTGGAGATAAGAGTCTCAATTTGTTGCCCTGGGTAGAGTGCCCTGGCATCATAGCTCACAAGAACCTCTAATTCCTGAGCTCAAGCGATTCTCTTGCCTTAGCCTCCCTAGTAGCTGGGACTACAAGTGCTCGCCACAATGCCCGGCTATTTTTTTGTTGCAGTTTGGCCGTGGCTGGGTTTGAACCCACCACCCTCGGTATTTGGGGCCGGCACCCTACCCACTGAGCCATGGGTGCCACCCAGGCTTTTTTTTTCCTCGAGACAGGATCTATCTCTGTCACCCAGGCTAGAGTACAGTGGTGTCATGATAGTGCGTTGCAACCTCAAACTTCTGGGCTCCAGTGATCTTCCTGCCTCAGCCTCTCAAGCTGTTGGTATTACAAGTGCTCACCAGTGTGCCTGTTTAATTTTTCTGTTTTTTTATAGAGATTAGCTTAGGCTGGTCTCAAACTCCTCAAATATCCTCCTGCTTTCACCTCCCAAAGTGCTAGGATTATAAGCATGAGCCACCATACCTGGCCTTAATGTTGACTTTTTAAAGTTTGTGGTAAAATTTATATAAAATGAGATTTGCCATTTTACCTATTTTTAAGTATACAATTAAGTGGCAATAAGTACATTTTTAATACTGTGCAAGCATTACCACGATGTATTTCCAATTTTTTTCTATCACTCCAAATAGAAACTTTGTGTCCATTAAGCAATATCTCTGAATTGCCCCTCCCTCCAGCCTTTGGTAACTTCTATTTAGTGTCTCTGTATTTACCTAATCTGGATATTTCATATAAGTGGAATCATAACAATATTCTTTTGCTTCTAGCTTTTTTTCTTTTTCTTTTTTTTTTGAGACAGAGCCTCAAGCTGTCACCCTGGATAGAGTGCTGTGGCATCACAGCTCACAGCAACCTCCAATTCCTGGGCTCAAGCGAGTCTCCTGCCTCCACCTCCCAGGTAGCTGGGACTACAGACGCCCGCCACAACGTCCGGCCATATTTTGGTTGCAGCTGTCATTGTTTGGCAGGCCCAGGCTGGATTCGAACCCGCCAGCTCAGGTGTACGTGGCTGGCGCCTTAGCCCGTTGAGCCACAGGCGCCGAGCCTCTAGCTTTTTTTCAGAAAGCATAATGTAATATTTTTAAGATTCATGTTGTATCAAATATCAGAATTTCTTTTTTTAAATGGCTGAATTGTATGTATATACCATATTTTGTTTATCTGATCTTTCGTTAATGGACATTTGGGTTGTTTCCACCTTTTTGCTATTGTGAATATTATTTTTCTCTTTTTATACTGTCTTTTAAAAAATAGATTTAGGGGGTATAGGTATTTTTTTGTTACATGGATGTATTGTGTAATGCTGAAGTCAGGGCTTTTAGTGTATCTGTCACTGGAATAGTATACATTGTACCTGATGGGTGAATTTTTATCTATCACCTCCCTCACACTCTCCCCCCTTAATTTTTTTCTTTAAACAGTGTTTATTTATTTATTTATTTATTTATTTTTGTAGAGACAGAGTCTCACTTTATCGTCCTCGGTAGAGTGCCGTGGCATCACACAGCTCACAGCAACCTCCAGCTCCTGGGCTTAGGCGATTCTCTTGCCTCAGCCTCCCAAGTAGCTGGGACTATAGGCGCCTGCCACAATGCCCGGCTATTTTTCTGTTTTGCAGTTCGACCGAGGCCGGGTTTGAACCTGCCACCTTTGGTATATGGGGCCGGCGCCCTACTCGATGAGCCACAGGCACCACCCTAGAGCTGCACTCTTAACCAAGGCTGCCATCTTAGGGTTCATTTTCTTTTTTTTTAGACAGAGTCTCACTGTGTCATCCTTGGTAGAGTGCAATGGCGTCACAGCTCACAGCAACCTCAAACTATTGGGCTTAAGTGATTCTCTTGCCTCAGCCTCCCAAGTAGCTGGGACTACAGGCGCCCGACACACCACCTGGTTATTTTTTTGGTTGTGGTTGTCATTGTTGTTTGGCAGGCTTGGGCTGGGGTCGAACCCGCCAGCTCTGGCGTATGTGGCTGCTGCCCTAGCTGCTGAGCTATAGGCGCCAAGCCACTGGGGTTCATTTTCTAACAGGGGGATGATGGGGAGACAATCTACAAATAATTAAGGTAATTTCCAGTTATGGTCCATACTTAGAAGGAAATAAAACAGGAAGATATATAGAAAGCTGAATGAAAGATGATATTTGAGTTCAGATGCAAAAGGCAAGATGGAATTATCCATTCAGGGGGTTGGGGAAGAAGTGCGAAAGCTACAAGGTGGCTGAGCCCAGCATATTTGGGGCAATGAAAGGCCAGAGGTGCTGGGTATTGTGAGCAAAGGGTGAGGGCTGTCAGGTGAGGCTGGAATGGAGACAGAGAACAGACCCTGATTTATGAGGAAGACGGCAGATTTTATACTAAGTATGGTAGGAAGTCTCTGGAAGATAATAAGGAGGAAGTTATTGTATTGTAAACATATCGCCAAGTCATTAAAAATTTGATTTGTATCCACTGTGAGGGTACTTAAATCATAAAAAAAATTATCTGAGGTTTGGTGCTCGTTGCTTAGTGGTTAGGGTGCCGGCCACAGACACCAAGGCTGGTGGGTTTGAATCTGGCTTGGGCCTGCTAAACAATAATGACAACAACAACAACAAGAAATAGCTGGGCCTTGTGGTAGGCGCCTGTAGACCCAGCTACTTAGGAGGCTGAGGCAAGAGAATCGCTTAAGCCCAAGAGTTTGAGGTTGCTATGAGCTGTGAGACTCTGTCTCAAAAAACAAACAAACAGACAAAAAAAACCTCCAAAACTGAGAACATTTAATGGCTGTTATTTCATGGTTGTACATAAATGGTCATTTATTAAACTCATCATTGGAATCTTGTGTGTTTTTCTCCTAAATTTTTTTTTTTTGAGACAGAGCCTCAAGCTGGTCACCCTGGACAGAGTGCTGTGGCATCCCAGCTCACAGCAACCTCCAATTCCTGGGCTCAAGCTAGTCTCCTGCCTCTGCCTCCCAAGTAGCTGGGACTATAGGCGCCCGCCACAATGCCCGGCCATTTTTTTGTTGCAGCCATCATTGTTGTTTGGCAGGCCCAGGCTGGATTTGAACCCGCCAGCTCAGGTGTACGTGGCTGGTGCCCTAGCCTGTTGAGCCACAGGCGCCGAGCCTTTCTCCTAATTTTTAATCTTAAAAATCTTGATAAGATAATCTATAATTTTGTTTGCTTTCTTAGGCTATTTTCCTACAAGTATGTTTATAAGCAATTTTTAAAAGTGTTTGATACATGAAATTCAGCAGCCCTCTGGTGTATGCTTTTGTATTATAGAGTGTATTAATGACAACTACTGGTTTGGGAGAGACAAAAGCTGTGACTATTGCTTTGATGAACCACTACTGAAAAGAACGGATAAATATCGGACATATAGTAAGAAACACTTTCGGATTTTCAGGGTAGGTGACTATATACTCAAGTATTCTTGGGAGATCTGATAATCTACTCATCACTCTTAGCTATTTTCTCACTATAAATCCCTACCGTTAAAAATATGAAATAAAATGTTCTCTATTTTAGGAAATGGGTCCTAAAAACTCTCACATTGCATACATAGAAGATCACAGTGGGAATGGAACCTTTGTAAATACTGAGCTTGTAGGGAAAGGAAATCGCCGTCCCTTGAGTAATAATTCTGAAATTGCACTTTCACTGTGCAGAAATAAAGGTAAAATTATTATCTTACCATTACTGGATTTTTTTCCTTCCAAGTGAAAAATTTCATGTTGTGTTTTTATGGGGTATGGTTAAAGTAAGGAAAACTAAGTCAGGTAGTGTTCAAGATTAAACTTTGCTGTCTTAGTTGCATTTTTAGATTGTGAAAAAATTTTATCAAGACAGTTTTTTAAGGTTTAATTGGTTTTATTTAAAGCTACCTGTTAGTAATTGACATAATGGTTAAAATAAATTAAAGTTCGTTGATTGATTTAGTTGATACCATATCAGTCATAGATCTCTACAAGCTGTTGTTTTTGGCCATTAATTGATCTTTCCTCCCTTCCTCATTGTTTCTTTCTTCATTCCTTTTATTCTTTCATTTCTTTTTTTTTAAGACAGAGTCTTACTATGTTGCCCTCAGTAGAGTGCCGTGGCATCACAGCTCACAGCAACCTCAAACTTTTGGGCTTAAGCAATTCTTCTACCGCAGCCTCCCAAGTAGTTGGGACTACAGGCACTCACCACAATGCCTGGCTATTTTTTTTTTTTTTTGTAATTGTCATTGTTGTTTGGCAGGCCCTGGCTGGGTTGGAACCCACCAGCCTCGGTGTATGTTGCTGGCACCCTAGCCACTGAGCTACAGGCAGTGAGCCTATTCCTTCATTTCTGTATGCATTTATTGAGCTATTATATGCTGGGAATTAGGCTATGGATGTTTCTGTAAGAGGCCACTTAAATACCACATAGTTGTCCTGTGTTTATTGTCATCATCAGGTAGCATTTTATAAGTATTTCTAAAACTTTTTTTTTTTTTTTTTTTTTGAGACAGGGCCTCAAGCTGTTGCCCTTGGTAGAGTGCTGTGGCATCACAGCTCACAGCAGCCTCCAGCTCCTGGGCTCAAGCGATTCTCCTGCCTCCGCCTCCCAAGTAGCTGGGACTACAAGTACCGTCCACAATGCCCAGCTATTTTTTGCTTGCAGCCATCATTATTGTTTGGCGGGCCTGGGCTGGATTCAAACCTGCCAGCTCAGGTGTACATGGCTGGCGCCTTAGCTGCTTGAGCCACAGGTGCCAAGCCCATTTGTAAAACTTTGAATAGCAATCTAAAATGAACAATTATGGCTAGGCGCCTGTGGCTCAGCGGCTAGGGTGCCAGCCACATACACCGGAGCTGGCAGGTTCCAACCCAGCGTGGGCTTGCCAAACAACAATGAAAATCACAACAAAGAAAATAGCTCGGCGTTGTGGTGGGTGCCTATAGTCCCAGCTACTGGGAGATTGAGGCAGGAGAATCACCTGAGCCCAAGAGTTTGAGGTTGCTGTGAACTGTGACGTTACAGTACTCTACAGAGGGCAACGTAGTGAGACTGTCTCAAAAAACAAAACAAAAGAAAAAAACCCCCAAAGAGGCTCGGCACCTATGGCTCAAAGGGCTAAGGTGCCAGCCACGTACATCTGAGCTGGCAGGTTCGAATCCAGCCCGGGCCCGCCAAGCAACAATGATGCCAGAAAATGCCCGGGCGTTGTGGCGGACGCCTATAGTCCCAGCTACTTGGGAGGCAGAGGCAGGAGACTCGCTTGAGCCCAGGAATTGGAGGTTGCTGTGAGCTGTGATGCCACGGCACTCTCTCCAGGGTGACAGCTTGAGGCTCTGTCTCAAAAAAAAAAAAAAAAA
>CAUYRH010134917.1:0-26662 GCA_963574655.1 Perodicticus potto | reverse complement strand
ATTTGGCCTTTCTTCATTTTAATTCCATCAGCTTCAAATTGTATTAATGGCAATGAGACACAAAAGTTCCAACAGTGATGCTTTATACAACTGTGGAAGTTTGGATAATTTTAGTCTTGCACCATTTTTTTTATTAAATCATAAAGAGGTAGATCATGTATACATTAATGCATGTATGGGGTACAATGTGCTGATTTCATATACAATTAGGAGCATTTATATCACACTGGTTAATATAAACCTCATCTCGTTTGCTTAATTATTGTGTTAAGACATTTATACTCTATACTTAATGAATCCAACAAGTACCCTTGCATTATGCACCATGGGTGTGATCTCACCATTCTGAAAGGTACTTTTTCAAAACTATAAAGGATAAATATATATATATATTTTTTGCTGTTTACATGTTTTGTGACTTTTTTTTAAATTATTTTTTATTGAGTCAGAACTGTGTACAATACTTCAGTCTTGGAGTACAGTGTGCGGGCTTCCCATACAATCGGAGATATTTTTATCAACCTGATTTGAATGTGAGGTTTTATATAGCTCTTACTGCTGGGTCCTCAAAGGTGGTTTCTGGGCCCTCTGTCTTGAGAAACTCCCCTCAGATTCACCCAGCCCCACTCTTACATGGGTGGGACAGAAGGTTGGTTTCCCCGTCAGGCTCCTGGCTTTGGGGGTGCCTCCTCCCCTAATGTGGCTAGGCTGTGAGTCCGCAGTGTGGGGGCGGGTGTTCAGGCGGGGACGAGTCACAGCCTGGGAAGGCCGCCCGGACAGGATGACTTCACAGGCCTTTCCCACTTCTCAGCTTTGTGACTGGCTTCACTGTTTCATGTTTGGCTTTCTGTCTCCTTCTTGCAGCTGTGGCGATTGGGATTCAGGGCAAGCATGTGGGATCCCTTTTCTAATGCCTTTCAAATCCTGATTTAGCTGCAAAGTCCGGGAAGGGGGAAGAGAAGGAGGGAGGAGGGACTCACCCTGGCTAAAGGCAGTAGCTCAGATGTGTGAGAAACTCCACCAGGAATGCCCAGCTTCCACTCCCCGAGGCAGAGGCAAGAGGCCTCTCTTCTCATCGAACATCATCCTCATCCCAGAACCGTGGAGGGATGAGTATCATCTACAGACTCAAACCCCTTACAGCCTTCTCGCTTAGATGCTTAAGGCTTAAGTATGGTGGTGATGGGGTTAGAGAGAGACATAACATTTTCCTTTATCCAGTTTAACTGTCCTTTGCTGAACTATGTCTTGATCAAATCCTTTTTTCTAGGCCCAGCATGGTGGTTCATGTCTGTAATCCTAGCACTCTGGGAGGCCAAGGTGGGTGGATTGCTTGAGGTCAGGAGTTTGAGTCTACTAAAAATAGAAAACCTAGCTGAGTGTTGTGGCAGGCGCCTGTAGTCCCAGCTACTTGGGAGGCTGAGGCAGGAGAATCACTTGAGCCCAGGAGTTTGAGGTTGCTGTGAACTATGATGCCATGGCACTCTACCCAGGGAAAACAGAGTGAGACTCTGTTTCAAAAAAAAAAAAAATCCCTTTTCCTTCATTTCCACTGCTGAACAAGATCTGTGTCCCCCCTCTCAACTGGATTAGCTGTGTGGGGTCGTCCACCTTGAAAACCACTGCCAGACTCCACTGGCTTTTTATTATATAGCTAAGTTATGCAACACGCTGCTAAGATCCCCCATCACCAGAGGCATCCTATGGATTCTTCAACCTGAATTTCAAGGTCTTTTATAACTGGCTTCAGGCTATCCCTCCAACTAATTCCTGCTTGGAGCTCCTAATATTCCCTTTGCTTCGAGGTCTCCTCAGTGATTCTGTTACCCCCTCATTCATTCCATCTTGGGTTTTTCTTCATGTCTTCTTTCCCTCCAGTCCAAACACATAAGGCCAGCTCGTGTCCATCCCTTTGACCTCCGCCCACTAATATCTCTATCCCCTTAACGTCTCTTGTCAGAACTCCAAGGTTTCTTATTGGATATTCTTTCATCTTTCCATTAGTTAAGTCTCCCCAGGTAGAGCAGAAGCTCTTTGGTATTGGACCCTGTCCTAAGCTTCTTTTATATTCTCTGCAGTGCCAAGTTACATGTGGTAAGTCATAAAATAATTTTGACCTTGGTCAGGTTTTTGCCCATCTGAAAACTGCATTGATGACTTTCTGGAAACTAATCTATTTATTTATCTTGCAAAAAGAAATCCTGTTTGTGCCCAGTAGTCACAATCTTCCAGCCATGCACCTACACACCCTAATAACTTTCCTGAGTGAGCAGGAAAACTGGTGAGGCCTCAGCCCCCAGGACTTCCAACAACAGCCAGTGGTCCTTAACTCTGTTCTAATGTGTTTGGCCTCTCCTCTTTCCCCAGAAAGCACCTGTGAGAATAAGCGGGCAGACCTGGTCTTCATCATCGACAGCTCCCGCAGCGTCAATACCCACGACTATGCGAAGGTCAAGGAGTTCATCATGGACATCTTGCAATTCCTGGACATTGGTCCTGACGTCACCCGGGTGGGCCTGCTCCAGTATGGCAGCACTGTCAAGAACGAGTTCTCCCTCAAGACCTTTAAGAGGAAGTCCGAGGTGGAGCGTGCCGTCAAGAGGATGCGGCATCTGTCCACGGGCACCATGACGGGTCTGGCCATCCAGTATGCCCTGAACATTGCATTCTCAGAAGCAGAGGGGGCCCGGCCTCTGAGGGAGAATGTGCCACGGGTCATAATGATTGTGACAGATGGGAGGCCACAGGACTCAGTGGCTGAAGTGGCTGCAAAGGCCCGGAACACAGGCATCCTAATCTTTGCCATTGGTGTGGGCCAGGTAGACTTCAACACACTGAAGGCCATTGGGAGTGAGCCCCATGAGGACCATGTGTTCCTGGTGGCCAACTTCAGCCAGATCGAGACGCTGACTTCTGTGTTCCAGAACAAGCTGTGCAGTAAGTCCCACCTCTCTGTGGCTCTTCTAGGGGAGTCACTGGGTTCATTCATCCATCTTCAAGTGCTTTCTGTGCTACCATGTCCCATGTTCTGTGCTGCCAGTGGGTATTTAGCAAAGGCCAATGCGTGCTCTTGGGGCTTACACTTTTGCCAGGGAGATAGATACTAAGTATCTAATTACACAAATAAATGAGTAACTACAGGTGTGACAGTGTAATGGAGGAAGAATTCAGGGCATGATGGAGGGAACAACCCCAGGACCCAGCCTAGGCCAGGGTGGTTGGGGCAGTTGCCCTGGGGAGGGGGCATGTAAGCCCTAACTGCGGAAGGAGTAAGGGTGGATAGACAGTTTCCCTTCAGAATGCTGAGCTGCCCTGGAATTCCCTAAGTTGGAATTTGTGAGTTGGAGGAGGGCCAGGGATGGGAGGGCATTAGTACCAATAACTTCTTCTTGGGTGGTGTGGAATTTCAAGGCATTTTTTGCCCTGTGGTGGTGTTAGCAGTAGATATTTTCTCAACTGACAAAGAGGCTCAGTGTATAGGGAGGATCGGGCTATGGTCCTGGCAGCTTCCCACCTGTTGGGCTTGCAGGCCTCCCTCCTACCCACCGACTTCAGCAGGAAGGTGCCTCCCCAAGTCCTTGAACTGCGTTCTTTGTAAGCGTTCTCTTCCCTCTCTCACTTTCTAACCTTTTCTTCATGAGGCTTCCCTCTCCCTTCCTTTCCACTCTCTTCCTGGGTTCCTCCCCTCCTGACTTCTGCCCCCACTTTTCTCATCAGGGCAGCTTGCTTTTCTCTTTTCTCCTCATTTTCCTCCTTCTCACAGCTGCCTTCTTGTCCCCTCCTCCAGGAGGGCAGGCCCCCAGGGTGCCAACCCAGGAAATGTGCATCCTGACCTGATAGACAGTGTCCTGTCCTGCCTTGTCCACCCTCAGACCCTCTCCAGCGACCAGGAATCTGTGATGGAGAAAGAAAAGGAAACATCTGTTTTGAAATGACCAGTCTTCCCTGGTGTGTGAGTGGAGGATGGGCCTAAGAACCAGACTCCTCTCCAGTTCTGCAGGAGGGGGAAACTGCCCTGCAGGGGCTCCTGTGACCAGTTCTCAGAATGTGACAAAACCTAGATCTCCACAATCTGGACCTCAGGCGGGCAGAAGAACAGTGTGGTTTTGATGTGTCAAGCAAAATCCCCTGCTGAGAACTAACCTCAAAAAGCAGAGACCCTGATCATTCCTGACTCCACAGTCAAAAGATTTATTTAAAAAAAGTCAATGCCATGAAGGAAAAATAACTTTCTGTGCGATGTCACTTGGACAATGTTCAGCAGTGCCCTTTCCCTGGCACTGCAGAGGGGCTGTGCTGTGGTGTGCTGTGGCCTATGTCAACGGGGAACTTCAATCCGTGGAACACACTGCAAACGTTTTTAAGGTTTATGACTGTAAATGACTTCTGCAGAATTTATATTCTCCCTTTCCTGGAAATATTAAAAGAGAAATTGGTTCTGTAATAGTTTTGACAGTTTATTCATTTGTGCCGGGAAATTTTAATGGAGGAGTTCTTTTGTAAGCACTCTGGATTTATCAGTCAGTGGAAAGAGATAATAAAGCTGTGGGAGCTATGCAACGTGACTGACCCCATGCAGCTGAACGTGAACTTGTGGCAAGACCCTTCTCTGCGTGCTTTATGGCAAGGCAGCAAAATTAAAAGGCAGTTTGGATTTTTGTTTTCTTTGAGGCAGAGTTTCACTCTGTCGCTCACGCTAGAGTGCCGTGCCATCAGCCTACTTTATAGCAACCTCAAACTCCTAGGTTCAAGCAGTCCTTCTGCTTCAGCCTCCCTAGTAGCTGGGACTACAGGCACCTACCACAAAACCTGGCTAATTTTCCTATTTTTAGTACAGATGGGTGTGGCTCTTGTTCAGCCTGGTCTTGAACTCCTGAGCTCAAGGGATCCTCCCACCTTGGCCTCCTAGAATGCTAGGATTACAGATGTGGCCCACTATGCCCAGCCTGGCAGTTTGTAATTTTTTCCCTCCTCCGTTATCTGTTCTAATCTGGAAGCTCTAAGAAAACACCGGTATTATTTCACTGGTTCCTGTGGCCTGCAAACTGATTCCCCCCGAGGCGTCCCCATCCGCTCTGTAGGAGCTGCTGCTGCTCTCTCCCTGCACCACCTGGCTCTGCTGCACAGACTCATCTACTGTCCTGAAAGGCTGAAGAGGCGCCAGGGCCTCTTTATCAACTGCACAGTAAAGACCGCGGGAACTAACCTTTATACAGCACTTTCCCTTCACGCTTTTGCCTTTGGTCCTCAGGAAAACCAGGGGAGTCAGACCGCTCGATATTATCACTCCTTTTTCACAGGTCTGTTCACCTGTTAAGTGAATCATCCACAAACATATATAGCCAGGAGGTGGTTCTGATTCCAAACCTCTTGCTCATTTCACTCCTCTGCAAGTCAGGAATTATAAATCCCTCCTTTCAGGTGCTGGCATCTCCCCAAAATAGGTGAAACTCTGAAGGGAGCCTTTGTAGGAAGAGGAGGCACAGACACCTGCTGTACAATGCTGAGGGGGTTACGTATCCTTTCTAAGCCTCAGTTGTCCCATCTATAAAATGGGGTTTTACATGCAGAGAGATGTGTGAACTCTCTGGGAGTTACAAACTGTGGAGCCCTATTCAGTGTGCACTGTGCTGTGTGTTGCTACTGTCAGATACACCGAGGACCAATGGGCGAGGCAGGCGGCTTCAGTTTGGACCCGCACTCAAATGACCGGACAACAGCGCTGAGCATCTTCCAAGCTGCAGATGACTTCTCTGAGGTTTTGGAGGTCTCATTCATTCCTTAAACATTTATTGAGAGCTATGCCCTGATAATAGTGAATCTTGTTCTTTCTTCATACTTTTATCCATTATTCTATTTAATTTAATACTTAAAACTGCCTTTTGAGGCAGATACAATTATTAAATTTTTTGATTTTGGACAGGATCTTTCACTCTGTTGCCCAGGCTGGCCTCAAAATCCTGGGCTCAAGCAATGCTCCCATCTCGGACTCCTGAGTAGCCAGGACTACAGGTCTACATCACTGCATCTGGCCCTATTGTCCCCATTTTACATAAGTGGAAATTGAGGCTTACAAAGACTATGTAACTCAACTCAAGAGTTGGAGATTGAGAGCCTTGGTGCTTACTCTCCACATGTCGGGCCAGTGGAAAGATGTTCTCGTTCCAGAGCTATGGGATGTTTGCTATACAAAGTGTGCACTGCAGAGGCCTCAGGGAGTCACCTGGGACTGGGAAATGTTGAGCCAAGGAATGCCAGGGCATGCCTATGGGCTCTAGGAGAGTTTTGAAGAGGAGGTGATAAAATAACGCTAACATTGATATTAACATATACATGTGTTGTTTTGAGCTATTAGCATATGTTGAGTCATCGTATTCATTTAACAAACCTATGAAATAGGTGCTCTTATAATTTCCATTGTACAGAAGAGGAAATTGAGACCCAGAGAGGTTAAGTAGCTCGTCTAAGGTCATGCAGCCGAAGTGGTGGAGCTGAGACATGAGCCCAGGAATTCTGCAGGCAGAACTGAAAAGCCATGCTGAGTCAGCTGACTGGAGGAGGCAGGCAGCCTCCAGGGGTGATCAAGGCAGTACCTTCATCACACAGTGAGGAACTGATGAGGCTCTGGAGCTGGACTGCTTGGGGCAAGAGCCCTGGCTCTGGCTCTTTCTGACTGTGTGGCCATGAACCTGGATACAGTGGCGGCTTTATGCCCATGGCATAAAGTGACTTCCTGCACCAGCCACAGCAAAGGGAATCCTGAAGCTAGAGTCTCAGGCCACCGCTGAGACAACCAGAGAGACTTGGAATCCAGATGCCCGGTGAATTGAGGCCTTGTCTATAGATGACCAAAGCCCACACATCCTGCGGTCCACCATTTTTGATACCCAGTAACAGAGAACACTGAATCCTGGGGCTGAAAACACCGTCCCTAGAGTTCTGGTGATCATGGTAACCTGGGCAGGGCTGCTTTAATTATCCTCTGCTTTATCAGCCACCCAGAGGTTAATTTCTTGATATTTGAGATCCTGGAGCCAAGCACTTCTTACTCTAATAGTTCCACCGCACCCTGGCCATGCAGAATGTAAGGCCCTAATAGTGTTCTTAGGACACACCCTTCATCAACTGACCTGGGCAAAGTCCCTGCTGATGGCACCTCTTGGAGGCCCTGCGGTGAAGTGGGGAAGGCCAGGCTGACTCCACAGTGCCGAGTCTGCCTACTCAGTCATTGTTCCTTCCAAGACCTCCAGGCAGCACTGCCACGGCGATCACACCTTTAGACATTCATACGATCACTAAAAACATCTGTGTCCATATTTCCTAGTCACATAATCCAACCCCTCTAATGACTTAGTCTGCTGATGAGCTATTCCCTCTCTGAACAGTTTTTCCTACTCTGAATGTATAGCCCTGGCTGAGTGTAAACCCAGAAGGCCTTCTGAGAAATGAGGTTACTGGGGAGAGCAAGGTCCCCGAGACCAGATGCTCAGAGAGTCACTCAGTGCTGGTCCTTAGAGTTCTATAGAAGGGAAATCTTTATTTTATTTTAGTAAAGATGTTAGGGATTCTTTCCAGTTGAAAGTGTCGGAAATTCAACTTGACCTAGCTTTAAAAGGGGGAAGGCAATTGTGTTGTATTATTCATGGCAATGAGGACGGCAATAACCCCTCTTGGGTCTATGGGCAGGAGGCCTATGAGCCCCCAGGGTCACTTGCCATCGGTTTGAGCTCCCTTCACTCAGGCCTAGTTCCTAAATGCCAATAAAGGACTCTGATTGTCAAACCCTGGACCAACCAACGGTGGCCAGGAGTGGAGCTGCTGCAGACCCCCCACGGCAGTTCCCACAGTCACCAGGCATTTGAAGTGAGAAGGAAGGGCAGTGTCTAGAAAAAGGGTGTGCTGCACAGGTACTGAGGGTCTGTAAAGACCGTGCAAGGCTTTATCCTACAGGCAAAGAGACAGACCTGAAAGAACTGCCCGACTCACTTAAACTTCCCTTGCTTATTCGAGGTGGAGGGAACTGAACACAAATCTTTTGGCCCCTGACCAGAACTTATTCCATTACTCCAGACTATGGTCTCCGAGCTCTGATTTCTTTTATGGTGTGTTGCTAAAATAAGCCTTAGTGACAGCTGTCACTCTGAAACCCTATGCAGAGGTTCTTTTAATTTCCTCATTTGTCAGATGAAGAAGAAAGTGGAGTTTAGAGAAATTAAGTCATTCACGGAAGGTCATAATGTGCAAACTGGCTCAGGGCCTGTAGCTCAAGCGGCTAAGGCGCCAGCCACATACACCCGAGCTGGTGGGTTCAAATCCAACCTGGGCCTGCCAAACAACAAGGACAACTACAACCAAAAAATAGCTGGGTGTTGTGGCGGGTGCTTATAGTCCCAGCTACTTAGGAGGCTGAGGCAAGAGAATCGCTTAAGCCCAGGAGTTGGAGGTTGCTGTGAGCTGTGATGCCACGGCACTCTACCGAGGGCAACAACTTGAGGCTCTGTCTCAATAAAAAAAAAAGTTGCAAACTATGAGCTTTCAGATGGCCTGTTTCCAGGATCTGTAATCTTCCCTGCTGTGGTCCCTGGTGCCCACATCTACGGATTTCCTCTTCTCTGTCAGGGTCTCAGTAAGAATTTGGGCACCAGGCTCATCATGTGGGCCTCCCACCCATGGGCAACTGCCACAGAGACTCCAGGCTTACTTCATTCTGGAGGAAGATAGTGACATGCTGTGAGTTCCTCAGGGATCCCTTCTGCCCTTTTGCCCCTCTGCAGAGCAGAAGAAGAAGAGAGCCTTCCAGGATGCAAAGCAAATGCAAATTAAAAAGGAGATAATCATTTTTTTCTCATAAGATTATCAAAAACTTAAAGTTTAATTTTACTAAGTGCTGAAGTTTTGAGGGTATGGGACTCGTCACTTTTGTTTTTTTTTTTGAGACAGAGCCTCAAGCTGTCACCCTGGATGGAGTGCTGTGGCATCACAGCTCACAGCAACCTCCAATTCCTGGGCTCAAGCGAGTCTCCTGCCTCCGCCTCCCAAGTAGCTGGGACTACAGGTGCCCGCCACAACGCCCGGCCATTTTTTGGTTGCAGCCGTCATTATTGTTTTGGCGGGCCCGGGCTGGATTCGAACCCACCAGCTCAGGTGTACGTGGCTGGCGCCTTAGCCTGTTGAGCCACAGGCGCCGAGCCGGGACTTGTCACTTTTGTTATTGCCAATGTGAGCTGTTTTGGAAGGCCGTGAGGACATGTCTATTTCAACTGAGACCCAGTTCTAGAGAAACAATTGCGCATGTTCAAGAGTGTTCCTCACAGCATTGTGATAGTGAAACATTGGAATCATCCAAATGTTGACCAATGAGGAAATGGTTAAGTAAAATGAAGAATAGTCAAATGACCAATAGAGAAATCAACTGGGAGGAATAAACCAGATCTAAAGTATTTAGTCAAATCTAAGATATGGTCGATTGCCATTATTTGGGATAATTCTGTTCTATAAATAGTCCCTGCAAACTCTGAATTAGTGAATCCTGAACTGTTGTTCTTAGTGGAAATCAATCTTCTGGTCACATTTTTGTCAACTGATGGATACATATCCTTGTTTTGTGTGTTTCTGTTGAGAGATGTCTCGTCTGATACGTATTTTTGATTCATTAACGTTGAAGTAAGTCACAGCCAACAATGCTCCTGAATGAAGCTCGTTTTTCCTGTGACGCATGTCACAGCCTTCCTGCCCTTAGGAACACAAGATAGCACTTCACCATTTTAAGCAGCAAAATCACTGACAAAAAGTACAAAAATGGAAAGGCCATGGCACAAAGCAGACTGCAAAAAGGACTCTTGTTCACAGCATGAGTGCTGAACCCAGAAGGCAGAGTGCCACCTCGTTCAACCTCAGCTGGGAACATCTGTGTCAGGCTACACGTTTTTTGCCACTCCGAGCATGTCCATGGGAAAGTGTTGTGAATATTGACTTGGGGTTACAAATAAATTTAGTGAGTAGGCAAATTCACAAGTACCAAATCTGTGAATAATGAGGAGCCACTGTACCTTTCTTCCCATTTTAACATATCCAAAATTAGAGTGCATTCTAGATTCCCTGAAATAGTGTGTGTATCAGTATGGATAGAATCTGTGATTAATGTTGCGTGAAAACCAAGTTGAAGATATATATACAGGATGAACTGACGGATTAAAATAAAACAAAATGCCATTGTACTTTTCTTTTGCTGTAAAATGGTTAATAGGTTCCTCAAGTATTCCCTGGGTACTGAGTGGTGTTCTCAGCACTTTACCATCTTTACTAACTCAATCCTCACAAGGCCCTTGTGAGGTAGGTGCTGTTTTTGTCCCCTTTTTATATAAAGAGGTTAAGAAAGTTGTCCCCCTCAACAAAGATGTTTATGTCACCCTGAAGTAAAAATGACTGATTGGATTTATTTTTAAATTTTTTTTTTTTTGAGACAGAGTCTCACTCTATCACCCTGGGTTAGAAGTGCTATTGTGTCATCACAGCTCACAGCAACCTCAAACTCTTAGGCTCAAGAGATCCTCTTGCCTCAGTCTCCTGAATAGCTGGGACTATAGGCACCATCTCCAGCTATTTTTTCTCTTTTTAGTGGAGACAAGGTCTTGCTTTTGTTCAGGCTAGTCTTGAACTCCTGAGTTCAAGGGGTCCTCCCGCCTCAGCCTCCCAAACTGCTAGGATTACAGGTGTGAGCCACCTTGCCCAGCTGACTGATTAGATCTAATCTACAAACTTTCTTAGTGTTATTTGCATCCTAATGAGAACTGAAACACAATCATGGGCAGCGCCTGTGGCTCAGTGAGTAGGGCGCCAGCCCCATATACTGAGGGTGGTGGGTTTGAACCCAGCCCCGGCCAAACTGCAACAACAAAAAAATAGCCGGGCATTGTGGCAGGCACCTGTAGTCCCAGCTACTTGGGAGGCTGAGGCAAGAGAATCGCCTAAGCCCAAGAGCTGGAGGTTTCTGTGAGCTGTGATGCCACAGCACTCTACCAAGGGTGACGAGGTAAAACTCTGTCTCTAAAAAAGAAAAAAAAAAAGAAAACACAATCATAAATTCAGAATAATACATCCTAAAATGTATTGTTATGAAATAAAACAGTTTTACTCCCCTCGTTCATGATTTGTCCACCATATCTTATGTTGACATAAGGAGACTTACGATGGATTTCATCAGTAGCTGAGTTTTTCTAAGCCCCGGATTAATGGAATTGTTCTCAGCTTTTGAGAGCCCTTTTTCTTTTAGATTCATAACAATATATTTCTACATATGGACATCTTTTTGTTTTTGAGAACACTTGCATAGCTTGTTCTGTTTATACTGAAGCTTATTAATTTTAAATATGGTCAAGTTGCATTACATTGAATAAGGTCATAAATTAAGATGAAAAACAATGAGAATTTTATGAGCTTCATACAGACTTACATGAGAACCAATGTATCTGAAAGCTGGGGTACTTCAGAAATGAAATGCAGGAATATTTCAAATTGAGACAAAGATCATGGAGACAGGAAACATATGAATGCATTTTTATGCCAACATTTTTTGTGTACTTCTGTATATTAAAAAAATAATATTACTCTTGAGATTTATGATCCTAAGAAACTGTTGGCTCTTTAAGACATCCTTGTTTATCTAATAGCTTTTCTTGCAATCCCATTACTGAAAATCCACAATTTAACCAAAGTCCCCTATCATGTCAGCAAACTATTCTGATCCCCTTGCCCACCAAACAGGTATTATTAAGTTGAGCTGGAAATTTCTATTTCTGTAGATCAAAAATAATTGGATGTCAGCACTTTCATATGGTTCAGCCTAACACCACTTCCCCTTGATCTTACCTGGCTCTGTACCCATATGTTGCCGATGGCATTTGTCTGGACCCATCTTATCTCCCTGAGACTGTGAACCCCCTTGAGGGGAGGGACTGCAGCTTGGTTCTCTTTGGGTACTGCCCTCTTCTTCACAGGGTAGGCTCTGAACCAATGTCTGCTGGGTGGAATGAAGGTAGAGAAGGCGTCGCCATTCCCTGACCTTCCTGTGTCTTCCCTTTCAGCGGCACACATGTGCAGCATCCTCGGGCACAACTGTGCCCACTTCTGCATCAACACGCCTGGCTCCTACGTCTGCAGGTGCAAACAAGGATATATCCTCAACTCGGACCAGAAGACTTGCAGAAGTAAGATTGCTTTAATATTTGTACTCCCCCTCTCGTCTCTCTTTTGCCTGGGCTCAGTTTAAGCATCTGTGGTCCCTCACCCAGCCCGGTTTCCACAGTGGGGCGGTAGGAATCTGCTGATGTTCATTTTCTGTGGGCCCCACCAAGCCAGAGTGCAGACCAGGGGCGCCATCTCCTCAGAAGTAGCCCCCTCGTTGTGTGAGCTGGTCTCCTTTACCTCCAAGCTTGTTCTTTAGGGGGAACGAATGAAGAGGTTTCTCATTCATCTTTATTAACTGTACCCTGTTTCCCTATTTTATTCTCTCTCTAAATCATGGACTTGGGATGAGTTAATGACATTAACTAGGAATGATTATTCAGGTTCTGTTTAGAGGTGTGCCGGGATCCAGTTGCTTAGGTGAGGGACACTTCATAGGTCTCCTAAATTTAAAAAAAGAGTAAATAGATAGAAAGTGTTAGAGCTCACATTCTGTTTTTTTGCCAAGCCCCAAAGACTAGACAATATACTGATATTTGTGTTAGTACAAGGTCATCTTTCCTTTAAAGGAGAGAATTACCCATCTGTTGAGTATTTTGCCCCCCTTTTTTAAATGGTGAGTGAAGCCCCTGTGTTAACTCTCATCCAGGCCGCTAAGCAAGGCCTCAGGAAGAGCGGCCACACGGAGGTGCATAAGAACTCAGCTAATCTGACGTGTAGCCCATGCAATGCAGCATTGTCATTATACCGCATGGTACGCAATTAGCATTATTGGAAAGCAGTTTGCACAATGGCTGTGATTAGTACATTTTTCATTTTTCCCCTCGCTTTTCAGTTTCAGGGTTGAGTGGTTGGCTGGAGGCTTCCCGGTCCCCTAAGATTAGGTAACATCTGCTTGACCCTCCAGTTCAGTGGCCTATGGAACCCCAGGAGGTTGTGTTCTTAGGCTTCTCTCAGACCCCAGGATCCTGCAGCCTGAGTCCTCCTCATCTTCCACTTGAAAATCTGACACTTTTTCAGTTTCCACAGCAAAATTCATTTGTTCCAAATGCTCACAGGTTTAATAGAATTGACTGAAGAATAAGTGGAGCCCAGAGAGGTCACCTCATGTGCTGCTAAATCTCCGTTAGATGTCCCCCCACTTCAGGTGCCCTTCCTCCCCAGGGTGCTTCTCGGCAGAGTCTCGCCCTGCCCTGCCCTTTGTAGGAGCGGCAGGGACCACTCTCCTGCTCTCAGCCCCCGTGATCCACTGGGATCTGAGAATCTGCTGATGTTCATTTTCTGTGGGCTGGCCCCACCACACCAGAGGAATTCTGACACTAGTGAATACAAATAAAAAGCTCCCCCTGGCTTCATGAGCAAGGCTTCCCTGTGCACCAGGGTATGCCAGGTCCTGCCAGGAGTCACCACCGGTACCGACATCCCTGGGCTTTCTGGAGTGATGCTCTGGCCTTGGCTCCCTCCTGCCTGGGGCTGTGGCGCACAAGAGTGTGAGGCAAAAACTGCCTGGGCTTCAGACAGGCTGACGGGGTGGAGGACAGGGAAGCCCAAGCGGAGGAAGGACCATGCCCAGGGCAATGTCAGTAACTCAGAATCAGGCAGAGAGCTAACTCCTGGGCCTTCACTTCAGAGATCCTGAGTCTGCAGATCTGGATTTCAATGACATACGCTGCCACACTGGGAGATATGCAGGTCTGAGCCGGCGAGGGGCCCCAGTGAGGGGTTTGGCAAGCTCTGCTGTCCTGTCTGACCCAGCCTCTAGTGACCTCACACAGTCAGTCTGTCTTTCCCTTCAATGCCAGGCTTGGCTTAATACATGTGCAGTGATAAAGAGCGGTCCTCTCCCTTTGAGAAGAAGATAATACTAATAACTCTACTGCTTCCTGAAAGTGGTGACCAGTGGCCTTGGGGAAAGAGCAGCGCCTGTACAGATCTGGGTTTGAGTCCTGGCATTTCCACGACCCAGTGGGGGCTGTCTCTCCTGAGCTGGTTTGTCAAAGTCCTTGCCTCTCAATTTCCTCCCTCGTAAGATGGGAAGTGTGGTAGCCAATCATACCTATCTCACTGACAGGTGCTTGTTGGCCCTGTTTTCGGTCTGGGGGCCAGTTAAAAGCTGTGCAAAGGGGAATCTGGCAGGGACCTGTCCCTGCTAACACTGACAGGAACGCACAAGACACCGCTATGTCCATTTCTTCTCTTGTCCTTGGAGTAGCTGGATAATCTCCAGATGGAGAGGAACGTGGGAACACCTCTTCCCTGAAGCGCCTCTCAGCCCCTAAGAAGTGCTTGCCATTCGTTCTTCCATATGCTCATTGATTGCTTCATTTATGTTTTCATTTACCACATGTTTTTGGGCACATCAGATATGCCAGGCAGCACACAAAGTGCTAGAAATAAGCTAGTGAATAAAATGCAATGGTCCCTCTCTTAGGCAGCTCGTATTCTTGCATGAGAGTGAATTGAATAAATAACTGCGGTAACTAAAAGTGACAGCAGCCAGGCCCAGCTCGGGGTGCAGCACCAGGGTCAGGTCTAAGCGCAGCCACTTTGTGTTTCCCAGGTGCCTGGAGCTCTCCTGAGCGCTTCGTATCTGTTATCTCATTTAGTTCTCACAGTGAGCTCTTAAAGTAGGTTTTATCACTCTTGTTTCACAGATGAGAAAAATAAGGAACAAAAATAAGGACAGTTTACGCAGGGTCACATGGCTAGCAATGTAAGCAAACCAGAATCTAAATCTTGTTATGTCTTAGCTCTTAGCCTCTACTCGATACTGTCCGGGCTCCTGAGGGCCACCACATGGCAGCAGGGCAAGCCTTCCACTGGAGAACCTTCTCCAAGCCCAGGAGGACAGACACGTTCCACAGTCCATGAATCCTGCGGAGACTTGGAACAAATTCACTTGGACAAATATTCAACTAATTGTTGTTTCCCCAAGTCCACTGCCAACTGCTATGCTACTGTCAATTGCCCAAAATGATTGTGGGAGGACCTTTTCCGCGGTTGCCTTCAAATATGCATGTGCACACATGCTATAGACAGACTGTGTATATTCCCACCACTTTCTATTTGTACTTTTCTGGGTGGAGAAAGGAAGCAGACACAGTTGATTCATAGATTCTTTGAATGATAATGGACCATCTAACTTCCTCTGCCATACAACCTCAGATTTCTGTACCCTCCTCGAGTCCCAGATGGTTCTGAGAACTAGGTTGTTTCAAAGCACCTGGATCTCATGCAGCCTGGATCAGTGGCTGAACTGAAACCCTTCTCTCTAGAATTTCTACCTGCGATCCTAAAGCCATATACCAAAACATTATTTTTCTATATCTAAATAAAAAATAGAGAAAGCCCTCCAATTATCAAAGAGTGTCATTCCTACACAACCCACTCCTATCAACTTTCTCTTTTTTAAGGGAAAAAGGCTATCTTTAGGTGACCTGGTTTGGGGTTTCTTCACTGCCCAGGTATCTCTCTTATGAGTGGACACAAGTGCCTTTCCTTTCAAAGACTAGATCGAATGTATTAAAGAATCTCACCTTCCATTGCTTGTTGGTCTTTTAGCTAAGATTAAGTGTAGAATATTACCTTCCAAGCTCTGCCCATATGGGCAATCTTGAATGTATTGGAGATCAACATTATGGATTCCCTTTGCCTTTCACAAAGTCTTCCCTATCCAATACCATTATATGACATGTATGCAAAATCATTAGCATAATGCTAGAACAATAGAAGTTTATGTTCTTTCCTTCCCCTATTTAAAAAAATAGTGGAAAAGCCTCATGAACTGAGCCCCTCTTCACACGCCTGTTCCCCCTTACCATTCCTCTCCCTTCGAATTATTTTTCCACTAACAAGAACTTTATCTTGTTCCTTTATCTTTCTTTATTTTTTTAAATAAGGAATTTTTATTTCCCTTCTAGAATATTTAATCTATCTGGAAGATAATGAAAAGGCAACATGTAGAAAACTTCATTTGGCAGAAAACATACACTATCTTGTCCAGCTTAAATATTGTTTTTTCTCTTTCAAGAACCATACCAAATGTATTTTACTGCTTTCATTTTTTGGAAATTTTCCTAACATTATTTTTCCCAAGCTATGAAAGTGACTTAGTAGCCTTTATGTTAGAGTTTAAACAAGGAGAATGACCCAGAAAAATAGTCACATTATTAGAGAAAGGAAAACTAATCACCATTCCTTATGGATTTAGATGCAAAAATTATTAATAAAATTTTTGCAAATGGAATCCAACAATATATAAAGATGAATTCAAAATGTATTCTTCAAAATGTAAGAGTGGACACTATTAAATATTGAGACCAAGAGTATCCAACCTGCAGCCTGCCGACTACATTCAGATTATTTGAGGCTTGTTTTGCTTATCTTGGTGTCAGATATCATGAAAATTATACACGGACTTTTTTTTGTGCTCATCATCTTTTGTTAGTGTTTGTGTTTTTAATGTGTGGCCCAAGACAACTCTTCTTCTTCCAATGTGCAGCACACACACAAAAAAAAAGTTGGACACACTTGAGATGAAAATGTAGAAGAAAAATCTTGGTGACCTTGAGTTTGGCAAGGTACTTACATAGTACTCAACAGAGAATTTTAAAAAGAATTGGACAACATGTAGAGAATATTTTGTGAAATTTTTGCAATGAATATTTTGTAAATAAAGACACACTTAGCTACAATTTCCCACTATCCCTATGTATGGAGACTTTATGGGTGACTTTTGGGATACCTTGTACATTAGTACCAAATGGAGATTATTCTAAGAATGCAAGGTTAGTTTAATATTAAAAAAATTAATCAGGGCGGCGCCTGTGGTTCAGTGAGTAGGGCGCCGGCCCCATATACAGAGGATGGTGGGTTTGAACCCGGCCCTGGCCAAACTGCAGCAACAACAAAAAAAAAATAGCTGGGTGCTGTGGCAGGTGCCTATAGTCCCAGCTACTTGGGAGGCTGAGGCAAGAGAATTGCCTAAACCCAAGAGCTGGAGGTTGCCACGAGCTATGACGTCATGGCACTCTACCCAGGGCAACAAAGTAAGACTCTGTCTCTTAAAAAAAAAAAAATTGATCAATATAATTTGTGATAATAATAGAATAAAAAAAGAAAAATCATACATCATCTCAGATGCAGAACAAGCATTGGATAATACCCACTACTCATTCATGATTAAAAAAAAAAAACTCTTAGCAAACTACGACTAAAAGGAAAATACTTCAATCTGATAAATAGCACCTATGAGAAAATCTACAGCTAACATCATACTCAAGGGTAAAAGACTAAATGATTTCCTCCTATAATAAAGAATAAGACAGCATAAAGAACAAAACTCACCGTTTCCATCATCATTGTATTAGAGGGTTTATCTGGTAAAATAATGAAAGAAAAAGAAATTTTAGAGGTCATATAGCTTAGGGAAATAGTAAAACTGTCTTTTTTTTTCTACTTTTTTTTGTAATTGTCATTGTTTAGCTGGCCCAGGTTGGGCTTGAACTACCAGCCTCAGTGTACGTGGCTGGCGCCTTACCCACTCAGCCACGGGTGTTGCTCAGTAAAACTGTCTTTCTGCACAGACTATATGATTGCCTTTATGGAAAAGCTGAGGAATTGTCCACAAAGCTACTAAAACTAACGAATGAGCATAGCAAGATTGCAAAATAAAAAGTAAATATAAAAATTATTTTATGGGTGGCAACTGTGGCTCAAAGGAATAGGGCAACAGCCACATATGCCGGAAGTGGTGGGTTCAAACCCAGCCCCAGCCAAAAATTGCAAAAACAAATTATTTTATTATTTCTACATATTAGCCATAAAAGTCAGAAATTGAGATTTTAAAATACAATTTACAATAGCATAAAATATGTGAATTATGGAAAAATTTAAAACGTATGTATGATGTATACATTGAAAAGTACAAAAGACTTATGAGATAAATTAAAGATGACTTAAATAAATGAGAGGGTATACCATACCATGGCTTGGAAAACTTAATATGGCCAAGAAGCCAATTCTTTCCAAATTGATTTATAAATTCAAGGTAATACCCATCAAAATTCTAGCAGACTTTTTTTTTTAGAAATTGACAACCTGATTCTAAAACATATATAATAGCTGGGCATGGTGGCGAGCATTTATAGTCCCAGCTACTAAGAGGCGGAGGCAAGAGGGTCCCTTGAGCCCAGAAGTTGGAGGTTGCGGTGAGCTATGATAAAGCCACTGCACCCCATCATGGGTGACAAAATGAGACCATGTCTCTAAAATTAAAATAAAATAAGCAAAAAAAAAAAAAACTAGAATAGTCAAATACAGCTAATTCTCATTATTCCCAGCATAAAATATGAGCATTAAATTAGCAATTACTGAATCATTTCTCCTAGAGGAAATACAGGATTAGGTTCCTGAGAGCTTCTGGTTACAACATTCATCTGTCAATACATCACCTTATTTGAAGTGTGTTTCTGTTTAAAGACATTTTATTGAATATGTATTCATGATAATTAACATCGAACTTATAGCTGACAGCACTATTATTCATGCTGAATGAAGCTTATCTCACATACAAATTTTTCCATAAGGTATATCACAGCCTTCTTGTACTTAGGAACGCTAGACCACTCTTCAGCACCACTCCTGGGGGCCATTTTAAACAGGGAGAACACCAATAAAAAGCACAAAAATGCAATAAAATGTGGCACCAGTTAGACCATAGGACGAAAGCTGTTTACAGGATAAGAGCTGAAACATGAAGGCAGAACTTTGCTTATTTAACCTTACCTGGGAAACATGTATTGGGCAACTCAATTTTTTTTGTCATTCTGCACGTCCATGAATGGCTGAGAAAATGCCACCAGTATTGATTTGGGGTTTTAAGCAAATTGTAGCAAGTAGGCAAATTCACAAATATGGAATGTGTGAATAAGAGGATTGTCTAAAACTTTGAAAAAGATAAAGCAGGAGGGCTTAAACTACCTGATTTCGAGACTAACTATAAAGCAATAGTCAGCTTAGCGCCTGTACCACAGTGGTTATAGCACCGGCCGCATACACCCAGGCCGGCAGGTTCAAACCCAGCCAGGGTCAGCTAAACAACAATGACAACTGCAACAACAACAAAAATAGCCAGGTGTTGTGGTGAGTGCCTGTAGTCCCAGCTACTTGGGAGGCTGAGGCAAGAGAATCGCTTAAGAGTTTGAGGTTGCTGTGAACTGTGATGCCACTGCACTCTACCAAGGGCAACATAGTGAGACTCTGTCTCAAATAAATAAATAAATAAATAAATAAATAAATAAAGCAATAGTCATAGTGTTGGTGTGAAGATGGACATATAGGTCAATGGGACAGAATAGAATATAGAAATAAGCCCTAATGTGTATGGTGAAATTGATTTTTGACAAAGGTAGAAAGGTTAATTAATAAACTTTATCAAAATTAAAACATTCACTCTCTTTAAAATACACTGCTACTAAAGTGAGAAAGCAAGCCACAAACTGGGATAAAATATTTCTAAAACATATATTCAACAAAGACTTTAGAAACAAATATTCTAACAAGAAGACAACGCATTAAAAATGGACAAAAGATTTGAACAGATAGTAAACAAAACAAGACACACGGATGGCAAAGAAGCACATGAAGATTTGCTCTGTATTATTAGACACAGGGAAATGCAAAATGAAACCACAGTGAGATACCTGTACACCTCCACTAGAATCGATAGCTTTTAAAATACTGGCCATACCAAGTGTTGGCGGAGTTGGGATCTGCAATTCTCAGACATTATCGATGGTTATACAAAATGGTCCAGCCACTTTGCATAGCGGTTCAGCAGTTTCTTATACAGTTACTTACCTACCATATGGCCCAGCTATTTCACCTTTAGGTATTTACTCAAAAGAAATGAAAATTTATGTCCAAATATTTGAACACAAACGTTCACATCAGCTTTACTTGTAAGAGCCCCAGACTGAAAACAACCCACGTGTCCATCAGCAGGTGAATGGGTAACACACTGTGATACATGCATACAACGTCACGCTGTTCCGGAGGAAAAGAATGCACTGTTGACACTCGCAAGCATCCTGGATGTATCTCAGAAGAACCAGGCTGAATGCAAGAAACCAGATCAAAAAAGTACCTACCCACGTGATTGCATTTATATGACATTTCAGGACATGGCATCTAATCAGTAATGGCAGAGAGCAGATTAGCAGGGGTGGGAGGGGCGGGGTGAGGCAGGTGCAGGAAACTTTGGGGTGATGACTATGCTCATTATCTTGTGATGATGACATAGTGATATGCCAGTTTATCAAGCTGTACAGTATAAATACGTGCAGTTTATTGTGTGTGGTTATAACTCAGTAATGCTGAGCTACATTAATCAGAACAAGGTTCAGAAGTAAGGCGTGCTAAGACAAAATGCTATGAGAAAAGAGCCTTTCTGAAATAATTTGTTTGGCACATCAGTGGGAAATAAGAGAAGGAATGTAAACTGGGACAAATTATGGAGTGATCTGATTCTCAAGCTGAATTCCAATCATGTCCTTTGTTGAGTAGAGGGAGCTGACTAGAGAGTGTCAAGGGCAAAACCACATTGTAGAAACTGGGGCTGCCAATAACATGTGCACTGGATTAGAAGTGGGGGGGGGCAGAGATGCCATTCACTCATTCATTCATTCAGTCAGTCAGTCCCTCTGTATGCATTCTGCTCTCTGGGCCAGGCACCTGTGTAGAGTGTTTCTCAGATATTTAGGACCCAAGACACACTTAGATCTTGGCTTCTCTTATGAATTCCCCCATTGCATATGACGGATGCAATCTGCGTACAATTCTAGTCAGTTCAGTCAATTCAGGGTATGTGTTTCTTATGCCCACAGAATTAATTAGGAAACCATAGCGACTATCTCAGCGCTGGGGAGGAGTCTATGCCATCTGATGAGTGGGGTGTGGGTGTGGGTGATAGTAATTGAGACTGACAGATAATTTCAGTAAGGAAATCTGGTTTTGAGGGCACAGTGATATATCCAGGAGGAAGCCCACCCAAGTGGTACAGCTGGAGATGGGGATTCAAGTTCAAGGAAAAGGCCTTGGGTGGAACATCCCTGGGGTGGTCATTGACCCTGAAGATGGATAAAATCTTGGAGGGAGAAGGGGGTGTGGAAAATGAAGGTCAGGGTGTGAGCTTCAGGGTAGCCCACAGTCAGAGCATGGAGAAGGGTAAAAGGGTGAACAAGCCTTGCTCACTCAGAGTAGCCGCCTGAGCTGCTCAATCAGCGGCAACACCCCCCAGCTGCTGCTGAGACCACCATGAGCAGAAGGGGTGCTTGCCCTGCAGAGCAGGGGAGATGCAGTCATCCAGCCGCCTGCTGCTGGGCCGGAGCTTAGAGAGCATTACATGTAATTTGCTCACCCTTGGGCTGTGCCAGGGCACAGGGTTTTATTAAAAACAAAAAAGGAATCTGGATGATTAGAAGAACCCCATGGGAGAACTGAACTGACTAAATGTGAGTGGAAAAATGCCAATCATGAAAGAATTATACACGTCATGGGAACACCAGCTTGAACCTTACACAGCTTCTCTGCTTTGATATTTTCATGAGCACCCAGACAAGTGGTTCTCAAAGCGTGGTCCCCTGGACAACAGCATTAGCTTTGCAGAGAACTTATTAGAAATGCAAGTTCCTAGGCCTACTCTAGACCTGAATCAGGACTTCTGTGGGCAGGGCCCAGGGACATGGGTTTTCCCAAGCTCTGCAGGGAATTCTGATTCCTCAAGTTTGAGGACCATTGACTTCGATATTTTAAGCCAGGTCTCTCCTTGGGACAGTCCCCCTGGGAGGGGGTTTATATTAAAAAAATAATGATGTGATAGCTGTTTGGAAATTGAAAGGCCCTCTGCAAGGGTAGAGCGTTCTTTACGTTTATTTTGATTTTGATCAACCTCATCCAATCAGATTTACCTATATTATAATTTTGTTTTGAGAGCTCCCCACTTCCTTCTTTTTCTTTCCCTAAAGAAAACCAAAATCTTGTTAGTGGATAGAAGAGTGAATTCAACTGCTGGGGGGTAAGAAAGAGATCAGGCCCAGCTGGGGTTTGCCTGAGACATTGGGTTTGTTTTGTTTCTTTTTCTTTTTTTCCTTTTTTCAGTGTAGGGGCATTAGGCTGATGACTCATACTAGCTGTTGAAAGTCTTTAAATCCAAACTCACAGTTGTCAAAATAAGATTAGTGCTTTCAGACATGATGAAAGGAAGGGGATGTTCCCTAAAATGCAGGCTTTTTGCATTTGTAGAGCCCTGCTCTGAGTAGGCTTTTTGCGGGGAATGGGCAGAGACCCCACTGTTCCCAGCTGAGTGAAGTAAGAGCCCTAATAACACATTTCTCTTTCTTGCATGCTGTGATAAATAATTTCTGATTTCTATGTCTCTGCTTAAATAACAGTGAGAGCTGTAAAAAGTGGAGAGTGTCTTACAAAGGTGTTCATTTGCTTTAACGCCAAAGGAGAGCTTAAACTGTCGTTGGTATCAACAGCACATACAGTGTGGTTTGTCTAAAATTTTGAAAAGCCCATAAAAACCCTTAGATTTAGGTTTGGCCACAGCGGCATCAGTCTTTGTCCAGTGTAGCCAGATGAAAGTTCTCAAGTTCTCTGATCTGAGATCACATGTGAAGGACGGCATTCTAACGCAGGGCCTGTGGGAAGCACTGTGGATGATTTTCAGCACAGTTTTGGGGCTCTTAGTTAACAAATCCTGACTAATTACTTTCACCTGGGATGACTGAGTTACCATGCCTCATAAAATTGTCCAGGAACTAAAAGCAAGCAGATTTTGCTGACTGTCAGATGCGTGGGTATGTGCTAATGGTTGCCCTCTGGCGGGGCATGGCTCAAGCTTGGCCAGATCTTTGGTTATGTGTTTAAGATTCAAAATTGCCTGCTTCACTGTATCAGAGCAATTTAGCATAGAACTCACAAACCAAAACTTAGCTAAAGATACTTAAAAAAAATTTTTTTTGATTCTAATACTGGCAGACCCTGAATTACAAACATCTGACTTACATACAACTTGTACTTACACACAGAGGCTATTACAGTATGTCCCAAAGTTACAAATACCTCCAACTGGCATGCAACCCGCACTTACAAATGGGCGTTATTACAGGTAATAGGTAAATGTACCTATTCCAACTTACATACAAATTCAATTTGAGAACAAACCTACAGAACCTGCCTTGTTCATAAACCAGAGATTGTCTGCACCCATATTTGCATTTTCATAGGCACCCAATAAAGTAAAGCCATCTGTATTAGACTTGCCTTGTGGGCAAAATTTGGTGGGAGTTCACCTCGCTCTGGTGCTTAAATAGGCCTGTACCACCAAGAGTTTTCTCCCGCCACCTCCTGGATTTGGGAAAGGTGAAGGAAACTAATGTTTGTTCCATACCTGCTGTGGATCAGATTCTTTGCCCATCAAATTATCTCATTTAACCCTCAAATAACATGTTTTTTACGTGAAGTCATGCGGGTCACCCAGCTGCGGCCAAGTCTGGCTCCAAACTCAATCTTCTTTTCAGTGGCCTGCCTCCCTCCTGCCCTCCCCCAATGCTGGGCTCCTTTATCCTGTTTTTCTTACCATCTTCTTCTGGTCCTTGTACAACATCTTTTCATTTCATTACACTATTTAATGGAAGCCCTGCTTTCTGGACATGCGCGACCCCTCTTTCCTGCTTGTAACATATCACATATTTTCACCTATTTATTTTGCTTATTGTTGATCCCCTATCAGTGATGTGCTGGTAAATGTTTAACAATCAGCTCTTGAGGAAAAAAAGCTCTGATTTGAAGTGTTGGCCAGTTCTCTGGTGTAAATATTCCCACCATTGCCTTTTCAGAGCTACCCACTGGGCCTCATTGAATGGAGACTTGGGAAGAAATGCACATCTCTGTTCTTGTAGTTAGTACAGCTGCCTCCAGCACACTGTTGATTCCTCCACCAGGCTATCAGTTCTATGAGGCTAGGGATTTATTTATTTTGATTTTTTTTATTCACTGTTGTTTTCCAGCACTTTGAACCATTTCATGATCGAACAGATTAATTCAATCATTCGCAAGTTTTTTTTTAATTGACCACATGCCAGATATTTGAACTAGAGTGTTGAGTAAGACAAACATGGTGGCTGCCCTCATGTGACAGGGGAGACAGATGTGAAAAAATCCATCTCAAATTAAGTATTAACTTATAACAGTGGTGAGGACTACAAAGAGAAACTTCAAGGGAAGACTTGACCCCTGATGGCAGGTAAGAGTCCTCTGAGAACATAGCCTTTCAAGTGAATCCCAAAGTGTATAGGCGTTAAATGGGTGAAAAGGAGGCAAGGAAGGGGTGTGAACAGTCTAGGAAGAAGGAATGGCACGTGCAAAGGCCCTGAGGCATGAAAAGCTTCATTTGGAACATGGAGAGGAAAGTTGATGAAATAGAGAAAATTAGAGGGACCACTGGGAAAGGCTGGAGAGGTGAAGGGATGGATTGTGCGGTACCCTGACCGAATATTAGCGATTTGGACTTCATCCGAGAGCAGTGGGAGTTTTAAGCAGACAAGAAGCAGGAGTTGCTAACTCTGACTGCAGGGGAACCTTGGGCTGGGAGGACACAACAAGACCAGTTGAGAGTCTGCCATGGTTGTCTAGCTGAGAGACGATAGTGGCTCCATGTCGGCAGGGGAGGTGAAGAAAAGTGGGTCAGTGGGACCTGCGGATTGATTGCATCTGAAAGGTGCAGGAGAGGGAGGAACCCCATGGCTTCTAAGTTTCTGCTGCCATCCTTGACCCCAAGGTAAAAATTAGCTATGCTAAAGGGAAGTTAAAGAGCACTTTGCTCTCTTCCCAGCTGTCCCACTTCTGGCCAGTGACATTCATTAATTGAGACAGTGCTCTAGGCTGACCAGGAAGAGAGGCTGCCAAATCACATTAGCAGATGGCCGCCAAGCCCCGGCTGTGTGAATGCACGGTATTATACAGGCTCCACAGGGAAGGCCATGACTCATGAGAGACAGTCCTGTCCCTCACCGAGCTCAGCCTAGGCAGGAGTGATGAGTTAGGAAGCCCTGACGAGTCTGTTGATGTAACGTGGGCGTGGGCTGTGCCAAGCACTGTGGCAGCTAGTGGGATGCACAGAATCCAAGGCACAGGTTCCCTCGCTGTCCTGGCAGTTCTGGTGATGTCTGGCTGGCTGTCAGATGTCTCTACGCTCTGAACCCTCTCCTGCTACGGGAATACCTTGCTGGGGAGGAGAGACACAGACTTGGAGAGAGTTTGGTTCCCATCTCACTCATCTTCCTAGGACTCATTTCTGATAGAGAAGAGTATTTTTAGGACTTTGGGAACATCCCTGTTGGGAGGTGAAGCACATGGGCCTTTGTCATCATTCAGCAAATGAACCCTTTCGGAGACCGACCACATGTGTACTGGGATTCCACACTAGGCTCTCGATCAGACCAGCTCATGCTATCGTGGGGCAGACAGACGTGTGATCAAGTCCCAGTGACGTGGGATAAAGGCATGCATGCTAGGCTGAGCCATGTCTCTGGTGCTGTGGGAGCCCAGGATAGGAAGCCTAAAGGTAGTCAGCTTGGAGAAGGCATCCCTGCGGGGGTGACATGTGACGGGGGCTGTGAGCAGTCAGTGGGGGTCACCACATGGGGAAGGTGGAAGGCTGTGCCAGGAGTAATGGGTGCTCAGAACCCAGAGCTTCTCACCATTCAGCAGAATCCTCCTGGGTAAAAGAAGTGCTGTCTTCTAAAAGCATAAGGAATCTTCCAAAAACATCTGTATTTGTTTCAAAAGGAAGTGACCACTGCCAGGAAAACAGCAAACTTGTTTTGTCAGAACCCAGTCTGTATTTATTCTTTTGTCCTTGTTTAATTAGATTAATCCCTCAATGGTTTCCCCTGGGTCGGTACAAATCACTCACGGCCATAAATCCCCGACATTCTAAAAACAGTACAAAAGGACAGTCCACACGAAGCCAATTGGCAAGCTCGCTGTTTGTGGGACATTTCTTCTGGAACGCGAGCATCAATTGCACCTGGGCCCCCACACTTAACACCCTCCAGGAGGAGTCTGGGGCTCTTCTGGCCACTTGAAGAGGGGAGCAAGGTAGCAGTCACCTGAGATTAATGGAGAGAGGAGACGCGTGTTGGGACTTCAGTTAATAAAGGGGGAGACTGACTCCTGGTCTGGGGACCTTCTCCCTGGAGGAGTGTGGGGACTTTGTATCTGTTAGGGTCATGCTGGGCCCTCTGGGGAGTTTTGTTTGTTTGTTTGTTTGTTTTTTTGAGACAGAGCCTCAAGCTGTCACCCTGGGTAGAGTGCTGTGACATCACAGCTTACAGCAACCTCCAGCTCCTGGGCTCAAGCGAGTCTCTTGCCTCTGCCTCCCAAGTAGTTGGGATTGCAGGCGCCCGCCACA
>CAUYRH010134913.1:90000-101849 GCA_963574655.1 Perodicticus potto | reverse complement strand
TAGCAAAGTATCTCAAGAATGGAAGAAAAATATCCAATGTACTCAGCCCTACTATGAAACTAATTTATAGCTTTCATATGAAGGCTATAACCCAATTATAGCACAAGAATATGGGGAAAGGGGCAAGGGAGGGGATGGGAGGGGAGGGGAGTGAGGAGGATGGGGGGAGGGAGGGTAATTGGTGGGACCACACCTACTGTGCACCTTAGAACGGTACAGGTGAAACTTACTAAATGTAGACTATAAATATAAACTTACTAAATTACTGAACACAGTAACTAAGAAAATGCCATGAAAGGTATGTTAACCAGTTTGATGAAAATATTTCAAATTGTATATAAAACCAGCACATTGTACCCCATGATTGCATTAATGTACACAGCTATGATTTAATAAAAACAACAACAACAACAACAAAAAGATGCACCTACTTCAAAAGACTGTAGTAATATTCAGCAATGAGGTATGCACACTTTTTCCAAGACAACTTCATGAACTTAATTGTCAGACTGCATGCAACTAAGCTTGAAAAATAAGATACATACCTTCTACAATGCCGTGATATGTTGGATTATAATTGCTATTATGTATTCCTCTTTTATCTATAAAACTTTGAGTGGGAAAACTATTAATTCCTGCCTCTCTGACTTGGGGCTCGGCTTTATGAAATAGTTTAGGTGACATATTTAAAAGGAATTGTGTATTTTCTTCCACTTTGAAGTGTTAAAATAAAAGAAAATGGAGACCAGGATCTTCTGAGCATTCCCATAGCAGACAAAAACAATTTGTCCATGCAAGCAAAACTTTGTCATTTCTTGTAAGTGTCTCTGATAATCACAAATGAAATTTAAATTGCCTCCCAAAATGCAAAAAGATGATCACTTTTTACCAATCGTCTGCTGTCTGAAAACTCTGATTGAGATAACCAACCATTGTAAAAGTTAAGCAACTTCCTCATTTTCAATTTATAAGCCAGCCTGTAATACTGTGCCTCAGAGCTGCTTCTTAGCCCTTGTGATTTGAGGCTTCCTGGTTCGTAAACTGTTCTTTTGTATGCACAATAAACTTTAAAATTTTTAACTTGATCTGATTTTATTTTTGACAAGAGCTATTTTTTTTTTCAGTTTGGGGTCCAGAATAAAAAGAGATATGCAGATCTCAAACTAGCTGACCTTCAAAATATACGTAATGTGAATGAGGATAAATGCTTGATGTTTAAGGTACTGAAATTAATGAAGTGCTTATTAGCTCAGCAAAATTGGCGAGTACACATGCTAAGGGAGAAATCAGACCAAGACAGCCAAGAAAAGGCTGTAACACGAATTACAGTGGCATCATAGCCTAAAAATTGGGCAAAAATTTCAGTTAACTCTTCAGTGCTATTGATATTCCACAACCCACCTCTATCAGATAGTTTTTCCTTTCTGAAATTCAAGCTGCAATTCTGCTAACAATGTGAATGAATCTATCAATAAGTGGGAGTGGAAGACAAGGAATACAAAGGGCAGCACTATTTTAAAGCTATCTATGAAAAACTTTTCATCTCATTATAATGAAACGTTGGAAGGCATTCTCTTTTAAATGATTATAAAGTTTAAAACGCAAGTTGGGAATTCACATGAATGCCTAGAACTATGAGTCACTTAAAAATCCTGGAAATGCTATTAAAACAGTTCCATACTCCACCTCCCAGCTAAGCCTTCCTGAAGGCATTCTAACGCTTTGGAATATGAGGTGTAGATAGAGGGACAGAGAGGACTGTCAAGCTTTTGATATGTTTTACAGCTTTATAGAGAGATAATTAACAAATAAAAATTGTACGTGTTTATAATGTACAACATGGTATTTTGATATAAGTATACATTATAAAATGATTACTACAATAAAGCTAATTAAAATTTCCATCACCTCACATAGTTATCATTTTTTGTATACAGTTAGAACACTGAAGATCTCTGTTAGCAATTTGCAAAGATCCATTATTACTTACTATAATAACCAGTCTGTACAATAAATGTCCAGAACTTACTCATCCTGTCTGACAATCTTTACACGCTTTAACCCACATTGCCCATTTTCCCCCTTTACCCTCCTGCCCCTACAGACCCCTGGCACCCATTATACTACTCTGTGGTTCTATGAGTTTCACTGTTTAGATTTCATATGTAAGTGAGATGGTGCAAGATTTGTCTTTCTGTGCTTGGCTTATTTTACTTATTTACCACTCCAGGTTCATTTACATTATAGAAAATGACAGGATTGCCTCCTTTTTATTTTTAAGATTGAATAATGTTCTATTGTATGTATGTTGGTGTATATATATAATATATAGGAATAATATTTGTATGTATATCATAATTTCTTTATCCATTTATCTGTCAATGAATGCATAGGTTCTTTTCTTATCTAGACTATTGTGGATAATGCTGCAATGAACATAGAGTGCCGGTACCTTTTGGACACATTGATTTCATTTCCTTTGGATATGTAAGAAATATAGTCAGTCTTGGGTTATGAATGAGACAGGTTCTGTACGTTTGTTCTTAAGCTGAATTTGTATGTAAGTTGGAACAGGTACAATTACCTAATACCCATAACAGCCTCTGTTCGCAAGTGGAGTCATATGTCAGTCAGACATCTGTTATCTCGGGGAGTACCTGTAGTGGGATTGCTGGATCTTATGCCAATTTTATTTTCAATGTCTTGAAGTTTCTCCTGTTTCCCATAATTGTTGTACTAATTTACATTCCTACTAACAATATGCAAAGGTATCCTTTTCTCCACATTCTTGCTAATACTTACTATCTTTACTTTCTTTTTGATAATGGCCATTCTACCAAGTGTGAGATGATATCTCACTGTGGTTTTAATTTTCATTTTCTGGATAATTAGTGACGTTGAGCATTTTTTGATGCACCTTTTGGCCATATGTATATCTTCAAAAAATCTATTCAAATCCTTTTCCTATTTTTAAATTAGATTATTTGTTTTCTTGCTATTGAATTGTTTGGCATTTTTATATCACCAAAATCATCATGAACAATCTTTACTCTATATATTGAAGGCCATTTTAAGATGGCTCCTTTCATGTTAACCTTAAAAGTTATTAGATAATAAATTAAAGGAATAAATAGTTGAGTATGATAAGAGAAGTACAGATTCTTTTTGCATGAGTACATTATTTAGTGTTGAGTTTCAACAATCACTTGCTAAATGATACCATACAATCATGATTATTAAATTAAAAGAGATTATTAAATTAAAAGGGCTTGAAAGAGAAATAATCATTTAAAAATTTCTTTATGTAGATTTCTTGCACTGTGGTCAAGTATGACAAATTTTGGTTTGGTTTATTAAGAGCTCTTGAAATATTTAGTTTCATGTATTTTGTATATGTTCTCTGGACTTTCTGGTGCACACAATGTTAAAACATAAACCCTTACCCAACCTCTTGGTCTTCATCCTCATCCAGAAAAATTTGATAAGCAGCAGACATCGTTAATGACTTATTCAATGCTGTTTTTAGGTAAAGAACTGACTTCTTATTAACTTTTCCATACTCTTACTCAAAATCTGCCAACCTTATGTTCTACAGATTCTAGTGATACAACGAATGAATTATCCATGCTCCTATGAAGCATGGGACAATCAATCCCTATGCTTCTGTCTCTCATCCCAGGTTTTCTTGTTTTATCGAGGACTTTACTTTGGTGTCTGTTACTTTGAAGCCATTAATGTTTCCTTTTCTACTGGATCTTTTCCTTTAGCAAACAACATAATTATAGATGGAACAGTAGGGCAAGCATCCGTGATGTGACACAGACTATGAGCTGGTGACCAAGCATGATTTGTCTTCTTCCTGGACACACAATGAGTCTATGTGTCCGAGCCTTTCTTACATTTGGGAATGCTTGTGTTTCTCATTTGTAGTCAACATAATGTGTGTAAACTGCTCTTTTGAGTCTGTCCCACAAAACTGTCCTATGTGTCATGTTCCATATTTACCTTCCCAGCTGGACACATGATGTTGGAAGTTTTATTTTCAAGATAACAGTGCAGTAAGCACACTTAAGTCCTTCTAGGAGAAAAACTGCTCATCAATTAGGATTAACTAATTTAGATACTACATGAGCAACAGATAATATGGTGTTAAACCACTGAGACTTTTGATTAGTCTATTACAACAGCTAATATTACCTTAACTAATCGCAGTGACAAGAGTGGAAACAAGAAAACCACTTAAGAAGGTATCACAAAACTCTATTTATCTATTACTTTTTATAATTAAACTCCCCAAAAGAATTAAAAATAATAACCACTTTCTTTTTCTCCAATCAATCTTTCATTTTCTTGTCACTACCAAAACCTCTCTTGAGCTCCACATTACCAAATTTAAGCATTGATTCCCAGGCTTTGTTGTACTTATCTATCAGCACTAATTTCAAAGTTCACTATTCTTTATTGTCTAAATGCATTTTTCACATTGTTCTGTGTCATCCTTGACTCTCATCCTACCTCACAGCTCAGTCCTCTTCACATATCTTGGCTGGATCTCACTTATCTTTCTAATATGCATCTGTTTTAATGACCCTAGGCTCTTAACTCTCTTTCAGTCCCTATCTATCCCATGACTATAAATAACATCTTTGTGATGGCTGTACCCCAAATTATAACTCCAGCTTAAACTTTGACTTGGCATTCCAGATGTGAATGTTCAGTGACCCACTTATCAAATACACTGAATGCCCCACAGATATCTCAGACCTAACAAACCCCAAATAAAATTTGATTTTTCCCTCTTCTTTCATCAGTTCCTCTGGTACTGATCTTCATCTCAGTTCATGGCAACGCAATTGTTCAGTTATTTCAATAAAAAAACCTTTGACCGCCCATTTTTTTTTAATGTCTGATGTGAAATTTACCAGAAAATTCTGTCAGCTTCACTTTTGAAATATAACTTCTTCTTCAAACCCTCACCATGATTCAATTAATCCAAGTCATCACAATTTCTTTCCTGGATTATTTATTACCTTTTAATTTGTGTTCCTGCTTCCACTCTTGTCTTCCTAGAATCTGTAGACATACTGATGCTTTTAAAATGTAAGTTGAATTAGGTCACTCCTTTGTTCAAATAATACCATTGTTTTCTATTCCACACACAATAAAATATTAAGTGCTTAACAGAGCCTACAGGTCCCTATGGGGGACCACAAAATTTTCACGTGCATTATGAAAAACCTATACCTAGATTTCAATTTTTTTGCACCAAAATAAACTTATACTAACTTGTTTTAACATGTCTGAACAAAATCGAGTTTTAGGCACTAAGAAGAATGAAACATGAGTTTGAAAAAATTCTCTATTGGAACAACATGAATTCTGCTAAAATAAAAGCAAAAACAAATGTCAAGTTTATGGTGAATCTTGGATGAAAAAATGGTAAAATCATTAATGATTTTTGCAAAGTTTAGGATGACAATGCCCCTAATTCAATCGTCAGTACAGAAAGGGATAACTTGTTTTAAGAAGGAACAAGGTGATGTTGAAGATGAAGCCGGCAATAGCAGACTACCCACATCAATTTTTCAAGGAAAAAAATTCACATTGTTCATACCCCAATTGAAGAGGGTCTATGATTAACAGCAGAAATAATAGCCAGCACTATGAACATCTTATTTGGCTTAGCTGAAACAATTCTGACTAAAAGTTAAAATTGAGCAAATTTTGAACTTGACGGGTGCCGAATCCATTGTACCCAGATCAGCTGCAGACAAAATAAGAGCTTTTAATGGAAATTGTGAGCGTGTGGGATCAAGATCCTGAAGCATGTTTTTGAAGAATAATAATAGAAGATAGAACATGATTTTACTAGGATTATCCTGAAGACAAAGCGCAGTCATAGCAGTAGTTACCAAGAGATGGATGTGGTCTAGTCAAAGTAAAAGCAGATTGGTCAAGATCAAAAATGGTCATAGCAAGTTTGGGAGAATCAAGGTGTTTTGCTTGCTGACTTTCTGGAGGGTCAAACAACAATACCATCAGCTTATTATGAGGCTTAGAGAACTTTAACCAAAGCTTTAGCAGAAAAACACCTAGGAAATATTCACCAGAGTCCTTCTCTATTAAAACGATGATCCTGTTCCTTCCTTTCATCAAACAACGGCAATTTTGCAAGTTTCAATGGAAAAAAAATCATTAGTATCCACCTGATAGCTCCTTTGATTTATGTTTTTGTTACCTAATCTTAAAACATTCTTTAGAGGACTTCCATTTTTCTTCACTTCGTGTTGTGAAAAAAAAAAGGCTACATTAACATGATTGAATTCCCAGAAGACTCAGTTCTTTAATGATGAACTAACTGGCTGGTATCAACACATACAAAAGTGTTTTGACCTTGATCAACTTCCATTGAGGAAAAGAAGTGATTTTTTTTCGTTTTTATCTTTTAAATTATTTTTTCATTAACTTTTTATAGTTCCATCACATTTTGGCTTTTGACTATATCTGCAAGTTCAACTCTTACTAACCAATTTCTGGACTCTAGACCCCTTGGTCACCTACCAGTGCTTCAACACACTATGCATGTATCTATTCTGCCTGAAATCTTCTCCCTAGTATGTGCATGGTTCATTTCTGTACTCTCTTTAGGCCACTGTTCAAAGGGATCCTTTCTAGGGAGTCTCCCTTTTAGTCACTTATTTAAAAATAGTGTGTTTCCCTCAACCATCATTTTCTGTCCTCTTGTCCTATTTCAGTCTGTGCTACTTCACGTAATAGCATTTATTACCACTGGACATGTATGCATTCCTTTATTTATCGTCTATGTCACTCACCTCATAGTCTTCAGACTTGATCTGTTGTTACTTTTCTGCTGTATCTACAGTTCCTAGAATAGTGACTGGCATTAAACATTTGTTGAGTGAATTAAAAAAAAAAAAGGAGGGAAGTGGAAAATGAAAGCAGTTTATGATAGGCTAGGTAAAAGACAGTATGTCTCTGACATTTCAAAAAAAAGCCGTTAATATATTATTTGCAATTAATCCTAATGACTGACAAAGTGCTTAGAATATACAGAGGTGATCCATAGATGTCTGTGGGCATAGAAAGCATTGTTAAGTGACTTCTATTTTTAAAATGTGATTTCTTAAATAAGTATCATAAAATCTTGAACTATGATATCTCTTAATCAATTATTAATAATGTTTATTAAATGTCTTCTATGTGTTAGACACTGTTCTAGATCTTGAAGATTCAGCCATCAACTAAATTGTCATAAAATCCTGACCACATGCAATTTATACTACAGGATCACTTAATTATGAATGGATTTTATTTTCTTCTTTTAGTTTGTTTTCTACATTTTCCAAAATGTCTACATATTATCTTGTAAAATAGAAGGATCTATTGTTTTATTAAAAGAAACAATAATGAAAATATTTTAAATGCAAATAAATAAATACTCAGATTTTCAGACACAGTCACAATCAAAATCAAACTATGTATACATGATTAAAAAATCTTCACTTTGGCTGCTCTCCCTAAATAAGAATCTTGATTTATTATAAATGGTTTTTCTCTAATTTTATTTTATATTCCTCTGTTTCATATAGCCTATCTTTTCTGGAATTATTTAGGATATAAATAAAACATAAAATGAATTATACAAAACAGAACACATGCAACACTTTAACGTGAGTACCAAGATTTAGTGTAATGCTCCCACTAAACGATCCGTGGAAAATTGTCACTCAGGCACAACTAGGCCAAATATATTCTAGTCCCATAGCCTATTTTGGCTTATAACTCTCATAACCAATTTTTGACCCAAGTAGGCAATGTGTAGGATTACGAAAAATTCTTCTCTTTGGTGTTTCTCTGCCATTCTGAAAAATATTATCAGAGCTCTATTCTTGTGCTCCTGTGCAGTTTCCCCAGCCCACTGGTGCACATCCACTGCACTTATCTCCCTTATTCTGATGACCCCCAGCCTGTGACTCCGTGTACCCCTGCATCTCATCTTGAGCTCTAGACTCACAAACCCACTTGGAGTTCTCACAGACTCCTCGATCTAGATAATTCCAATCTGACTTTGTGTGCCAACCCTGCTCACCTCCTTTGCCTTCTAGTGACTTCTTTCAAAGAAGGTGTGCTCCTACCTACTCATTTGTCCAAACCAGGAATGCACATGTTTCTCTAATGTTTTCTAATTTCCTTTTTCCACTTTCTAGGTCAGCCTCCCTGCATCACCCAGCTAGACTTATGCAACTGACTTAGAATTGGTCTTTTTCTTCTATCTCTTCCCCAATCTGGACTCCAAAATGGTTTCTTCAGCATACAAATGTTAGGGGCTTAAAGATTCATGCTAGCTAAATTCCTTAATACATTTTACAAAGACCCCCGACTGTCTCATCAGCATGATTCTCCACAATATATTCCTCTTATCCTTTCCCCCTCTAATGCACATATTTTCTGTTACAACCATATCGTGAAACTGCAGTCATATAGTGATACCCGACACATGCTTTACTCTCTTACCTTTGCCATTTTGTACATGGTGCTCCTTCCTCGTGATCTGTATTCCACACAAACATTTGTCTTTTTATGTTGCTCACTTTACCTAGCCCTGAGCTCAGAGGTCATCTATTCTTGGGAGAATTCTCTTTGCTCTGAGACATAGTTAGATTTCCTTTCTACATAAGAAACATTCATACTTAACTCATCATTTCTTTGCCCTCTTGTAACAGGATCCGCTTCCCTATGAGACTGTAAACTGCTTGAGGGTACAGTGTTTGGAGCCACTTGAGAGATGTTCCTTAATAAATATTTATTAAAATGAATAAATAAAAGAATGAACAGGAAATTGAAAAATGAAGTTGGACAGCTATGAAAGGCATAGAATCCTGTCTAGATGAGAGAAAAGGTATTATTTGGAGATAAGAGGGAAAGATTACCTCTAGAGAAACTTTTTAACTGAAATATCGATGCTTATCACCTCTAGAGTAGTTTCCAAAGGACAATTCCTAACATATGTGAAAGGTTTGAAGTAAAGAGACAGAGAACAAGTCAAAGCATTTTCCGATAGGGTTATAAAAATATGAAAGTTTCAAAGACATGTTGATAGGTTTAAGGAAGCAGGAACTTATTGGTTATTGGTGGAAAAAAAAGAAGAAAGGATCAGAAATTGAAGGATCTAGACTTTCCAGTCTTTACACCATTATACTACATAATTTGGAAACTATGCAAATGTATGATACATCCAAAAATAGATTTAATAAAAGAAATTAAAACAAGCTGTTATAAACATTAAGTGAGTTTTCATCCTTCTGACTTCAAAATGGCAGGAAAACAGTAGGAAACCAAGTAGTCAGTAAAGCAAGATAATGAGTAAGTAAAATTCATTTTTCTCTAACGAAAATGGCCAAAAGAAGTTCAGAAAAAAAGTATAGACAGTGGGGAAAGAACAGTTTGTTAAAGATGCCAGTCTACTCTACAAATAAGGCGTGATAAAGCTATCACATGTACTATTTTGAAGGTAACTTAAATAATTGATAAACTTAAATAAATATTTATTTAAATGTAGATATTAAAACAATAACATTTTTTAAAATCAGTGTTTGCTATTTGAGCCTATGTATTTTACTTTTAAAATATTATTTTTCTTCTTTTTTCTAGTTGCAAAGTTGAATGCATTTACATTGCAGACCATTTAGATGATAATGGAAACACAGCAAAGAAGGAACATTTAAACTATCAGTACCGTTATGATCCAAAGCTAACTGCTGTTCTACATTAGGACTTATACGTAGGCCTGGAATTTTGTAAGAAAATACTAGGAAGACTGCTATAGTTATTTTCAAATGATGTTCATTCTAATTGAGCTAACATGTATTCTAAATTGTACCAGTTTTTATTAGTACCTCTGTTTATATCTTTTTCAATGTCAGATTAGTCTATATTTCCATTTCATGTAGATTCTGTTTCATAAATAAACAGATAAAATTCAAACTGTGTTAACATTTAGTGCTACTAATAATATAAATAGGATTAGAAAACGTCAAAAGGCAATGGGGTATGGATGAGTGGTCTATGAACTTCCCAACCTTTCTTACTTGTTAAAATGAAGAAAGAAAGTAGTGCTAAAAATATTAAAAGTTTTCAATCTATGCCTCAGAGGACATTAAAGTTGAATCTAAGTCTTCTGAGTTTGAAGAAACCCTCTTAACTTCCACCCATTCATTCAGCAGATATTCAATTATTGACTATCCACTGTGTCTAAGTCACTGTCCAAGGTAATGAGGACATGGTGTCCTTACTTCAGAGTCAACCTAAAGGAATACCCTGTTGGTATCACTAGATAGTGAGCTCTTCATGGTAGATCTTAATCTCAACACTAAGCATAGGGTCAGTTAGTCAGAGCTCTCATTTGATGAATGTTGAGCACATTTTTCACAGAGGCCAGTTTTATGGTTGATATCATTTATTATTAATAAGTGAAGTGATTACAGAACTAAGGCTTTGTGCTCAGTGTGTTTTAATATTTTTTATCAAATTTCCCTATAATTTTGTAATACTCATCTCTGAAATGGTTAGCATTAATCCCATTTTAAAGATGAGAAAGTTTTAGTGACCAGTTCAGTGTCACCAGTGATAGTGGCTGAAAGGCAAGCTTTGAGGACATATCTATCTGACTTGTAAGCCTCTGTTTTTCCTATGATCTTGCACTGTCTCTTGCATATCTGCTGCAGAGTTCATAGATTATCAGAAAGGTTAAGACTCAGGGCTGTGACATCATTCTTCTGGGCTTTGAATTTCAACACTAACACTTGCTGTGTAACCTTCAACTGGCCAGTTTTTTCGAGCCTCAGTGTCATCATAGGTAAAAGGAAGATGATGGAGCCCATCTTATAGGGCTGCTGTGAGAATTAAATGAAATAATACACATGAGAGTACTTCCCATGTAATGATTGCTCAGTGAGAATTTTAATAGTGTGATGACACTGACCTATGTAATCTATTTTATTTTCTTTATAATTGTTTAAATGTACATTATTCCTTAGAATTTATAAATTGTATATACACACAATTTTATAGATATGTGTGTGTGTATGTATATATATATATATATTTCTGTTCCTCTATATCAAGGTAGGCCAAGCAGCAAGAATCCCACTTGAGATAAATATGTGGAGAGAGGAAATTACTTACTCATCCTCTCACAAAAAGTAGTGATATAAGCAGATAGAACTTTGGTTCTCCTTCCTTCTGTTCTTTTGTTACTTACACTTTACCATATTGTCTTATGTTTGCAAGAAATGAAACAAGAGGAAAATGACTTTTGCATGTAAAAACTTCCCAACTAAGAGGCTGGAAAATACTGCTAAGGTAGGTGTGTGATCCCTTCCCCTAAGGCTACTTCCTACAGTACGACAGAACATAATCAGTTTGTGGTGGTCTAGGAAGTGTTTTGTGATTGTAGGAAATTGATTGAACCAAATCACTTATTCAATTCTCTTTTAATGACATATGTTTATGGAACTGTGAGACTACATTTTAAAAAATAACTCCTTAAGTCCTGTTAAACTCGTCCTGTTGTATGCCTTGAAATCAACGAAATTTAACTTGAAAGGAGCCGCCCACAGGTCGGCCCATCCTTTCTCCTGCAGAATGCCTGACAAGAGAACCGGCACACAGTCTGGTAGGTCAATGGATTTGGAAATGAAAGTTGCATCATGATAGCACAGAAAAGGGCTCTGACCAATAGCAAAGACTGTCACAAAGACACATACATAACAACAACTAATAACAGAAAGAGAAATAGTTTCACTATTCTCAGGGCTTCGTAAACTAAT
>CAUYRH010134913.1:0-85000 GCA_963574655.1 Perodicticus potto | reverse complement strand
TTCACTCTGTAGCGACATTTTAAAAAGCAATAACCACTATCCGCTCCTACCATCTTTTTAAAAATTCACTTTAATATAACTCTTGAACCAATGAGCATGCCAATTCCAATTATTACCCTAGATGACTAAATCTCATAGGTCCAAAATTATTTTTAAATAAGGAATAAAAAAAAAACCAGATAAATATTAGCTATAAATGAATCTACTGTAAAAGCATCAGAAATATTTCCTTTTTTTGAAGAAAATAAGAGCAGATCTTTGTTATTCCACATTTATAATTAGATGCACACACCAATCTGAAGAGCAGTTGTCTTATCTCCCTCATCGTACCAACCAATTAAACCAAACATTAGCTAGAAATAAAAATAATCCTTAGTGAAATGTTTCACTGTATACATTATATGGAGGTGGAAATAATTTTTACCCAATAAAATTTTTATCTACATGTCAGCATTAAATTACATTTCATACACTAAAAAAAACCCCATATTTTTGCACTTCAGATTTTGCTGATAAAAACTTTAAGTCTGAGGTCGATGCTTATCTGCATAAATTGAGTATGGGGTGTAAAAATTACTTTTAGAAATCTAGACACAAGACTGTCCTATTATAATACATGAAAGTAACAATGAGCTAAATGCTCTTCCTGATATGGCCCAGATAGATACGTAAGAAGCCATCTTAGAGATCAATATATATGTACATAGGATACCAGATCCCAAGTGCAATTAGAACATTAGATTGAAAATTCTTTATTCTGCAATTAAATAAAGGCTTAAAAGGAAAAACAGCACATTTCCAATTAAGTCAACTAAGTACAAGTTAGTTAGTTACTACTGTGTCCCATTTCTAAAATAGTAGCTTTTGTTGGCACGCATTAGGAAGTAAATATTTACCCAGAGAAATGTAATTTCCTTTTCATTTATTTAGAAACTGCATGAGATGGTCTCTGCTTTCTAATTTTCTTTTTACCAGTTAAGGTAGTAGAGAGAGTTCTCATTTTCTTCATTTTGATATTAGAATCGCAGAGTTGAACTTGTGTACATTTGAAAGGGAAAGACAACATTTTTCTTCTCTTGTTAATTAGCAACTTTCTTACTTCCGTTATGCTCTTTTTAATTAAAAAATAAACCTTCATATAACATTGATGCTTATTTCCAAAGTTATTTTGAATAACATCTGCTGATGAGAAGCATGCAAAAAACTTTCATGCCAGTAAATGTGATTGCTAATAATTTTATCATGATTGCTGTGACTACAATTTACTTATTCTTAATTTATTTTTATAATGAACTGCTTCAGTAAAATGACAAATGATTCCATTAGTTAAAAAACTTAAATGTCAATTTACATGTGGTCTTTGGTGACTAATTTGCTGAGTTAAGGTTTTGGTTTTCGTTGTGAAAATAATGGTTGGCTATGCTTTGTGAGCAAAATTTATGAGGTCTTAAATATTAATCTTTTGATTTACTGTAACAAGGTAATTTTCAGCTTTAAAAATGTTAGTAGTTTCCCCTTCAAGGTCTTGAATATACAAGTTTTAAGCATAAACTTCTGAAACATTGTCATCCAAAAAATAATGCTCACTTTGTTCCCTGGGATCAAAACAATTCTTTTCCACTAATGACTGCAAATATCAGCTCATTTCTAACACAGTTTCGAATGGCAAACATTACTCAGTTGTCAGTAAAAGAAAAGGGATTACATCAGCATTCAGGGGGAAAAAACGTTCTGTTCCTTCTCACTCTATAGTCTATGTTCAATCAGCCTAGAGCTAATGGAAGCCCTCCAGTGCTGAGAAATAAACAAACACAGTTGGGCAAATAGTCCAAAATCAAATCTAGTATATAAGGTGGACAATACATAGTTAGTTCCATTACCGAATCCTCCCTTGGGAGCTGGAGCAGCTTCAGAGCCCTTCTCATTACACACCAGCACCATCTGTAGCCAGCCTCAACCTGATTTGGGAATGTATAAAGTACACGGAAAAAAATAGACTCAGAATGGGGAGCCAGAGAATCCTATTTCAAGTTTAAATTTTGCTTGTGAAAGATCATTTGGTTTTAGACTCAGCAAACAGTGGGCCTCATCACTCACAATGAGGGACTCATGTAGCAAGGATTACCTCAGCTCAGGGAGATTGAAGGTAATTGCTACTTTCCACAGGGATATATCTAGCTCAAGTACAGCTCAAGAGAGTTACAGTTTGGTCCCATTTGCTACAGAGCTATTGTGCTTCAAATGGCAAGTGCCCCTGCGTTGTGGCATTTGTTTCAGTGCTGTTGTCACTATTGTTATTATGCATTATTTAATTCCAAATTGTAGATGGAAAAGAAGCCAATTGCATTGACATTTTTAAAATCCATAAACAACTTTATGTGTCTATGTGTGTGAATTTCAAGAAAAGTTCTGACTCAAAATTGGAGCAAAAGATAGCTTTTATTTGTTAAAAATCAACCACAGATTGTTATTAACATGAGGTGATGATATTTGTTGCATCTGTTTGGGAACTAAAAAGTGGGAACATTATTACTAGTCTTGAAATAAATTTCAAGAGTATATGCAGTACTTGAATATTTTCATGTAAATATGCCACTTTCCCACAGGCGAATTTGGATCAGTGTTACCTGTTGTCCTTTGGTTTTTCTCCTCCTTCTACCTGTATTTGTAAACCACACCCCACCTTTATCCAGCATCAGATGTCTCTGGAAATCTGATTTTCTTCCTCTATTTGGATCAATCATATAGAACTGTAAATGGTTGTGTGTGTGTATTTGAATGCCATGACAATCCAAATTCATGCGTGCACTTGCACACACTTGTGTGTGTGTGTGATTAAGGGAGAGAGCACTACATACCAAGTATCTAGAGATCTGTGGGCAGGGTAGATCCCATTCATTAGAGAGGATCAAAAAAAGCACTCTGGATGATGTCTGCTTCCTACTCAAGGAAAGGCTGCCCCCTGTGTAATTTAAGCTCCAATAAAAGTAACTAACTCCTGACCCAGAAACACCTGTAATCCAAAAACTGCATCTCCCTGCTCCCTCCCTATCCCACAAAAGGGAACAATTCCTTGTCAGCAAGCCCCTACTCTGGCACTCAGCTGCCCCTAAGGTGTTTCCAATCTAGCCAAACATCAGATCTTTTCAGCTGGGCCACATGGCTGCAGGGAGTGGTTTTTGTACTCTTCAGATTTAGTAGGGGTAGTAAGGACCTGAGCCATAATGTGGCAATATCTCTAGGTGGCATTCTAACACCCTGGAGTAATTCACTGGATCTCAGACACTACTAACCAAACATGGAGGTGCCAAAATGTGTATATGCATTATAGGAGATGTTATCTATCTATTATATATTATATCAGGCATATACCTTGAGCACCTCTTGCAATGGCAGAAGTCAAATGTGACTTGTATTCAGCTTTTGTTACCAGTATATACTGACCATTACAATTTTAATACAGTTCTTTTTTTCCTTTTTTAGAATGTGTATACATTTTTTTGGTACCATCTGTATTTGCATATTTTTTTCAGACTTGTCTTTCATACCTTGAGATGTTTGGTTTTGTTCTGCAGAAACATTTTAATGGGACAAAATTATTATTACTAATGCTGGTCTCCCCCCTACATCTTGTGAGACAGACATCTAGGACAAATCCTACTGTTTTAGAACTTGACTTTTCAATGTTCTTGACCTTGTCTGAAGAAATTTGACAACCCTTCAAAACACTCTTGATGAATTCTTTTCACTTCCATTTTTATCCCGAAGTCTTGTTTGATAAATCTCCTTCACCCTAGATTCTGATGCTGACTTTTTTTGTTGTTGTTTAGAACTGTGCAGTCAGATGGATCTGGAATCTAATCTTCCACAATTCTGTCATTGTGGAGGTACATAAATTAATTAATCTCTCTAAATCCATTTCCTTTACTGAAAAATGAGGATTATAATAGCATTTGTGTTATAAGCTTATTATGAGCATTGAAATTTTTAAGTTACATAAAGATCTTTGTCAAGTTAGTACACAATGAATGCTGTTACCATTATTATTATTATTATTTAATAATGATCACCTAATTGTATCCTACAATTCTTCCCTTGTTTAAGGTTTTGTTCAGTAGATTCTGATCCTGGATTATATCAGTTCTGACAAATCCCACGATAACACCCCAAACAATGTACTTCTTCCTGAAAAATGAAAATATTTACCATTTACTGAATAGTTTCTATTGCCAAATACTGAGCTAAGTACATTATAGACAAAACACACTTAATTCTTATAAATATAAAAGTATCTATTAGTAAATATTTTATAAAAGAGGAAACTGATGCTCAGAAAGGTGACATGCCCAAGTTCACAGGGAGTCACAATGTTAGAGCATAAATCAATATTAGTTTGTGGCAGAGATCACCTATTGTATCTTCTTCTGAACATACGCACTATCCAGCTTCCCTTGCAGTAAGACATCTCCCGGTAACTGGGTTCTAGCCAATGGAATGTGAATAACAGTGATGTGCAATCTTAAATGCCTGGCCTCTTAAAATCTCCCATTCAAAATCCTCCAGGCTTTCCTTCCGCTTCTACCAGCAGATGTCAATGCAACGTGGTGAAAATGGCAGTCTTCACCAGCCTGGATCCCTGAATAACTATGTGGAGTTTAGCACATTTCCTAACTCAGTCACTTTGCCAACTGACCTGGAACTAACTCTGTATCTGAGACTTACATGTCATAGTCTTTTTTTCTTTTACCTTTTTTCTTTCCTTTTTTTCTTTCTTTTTTTTTTTCTTTTGGGACAGAGTTTCACTTTGTTGCCCTGGTTAAAGTGGTTGGAGTGCCCTGGCATCATAGCTCACAGCAACCTCAAACTCTTGGGCATAAGCAATTTTCTTGCCTTTTTAAACTGTAGTCTGATCATACTATACCTAATATAGTATCCAGCTACAAAGTATTCTGCCTCTGTTTTCATATTATACTGGCATAAAACAGCCCAGAAAAAGATCACAATTTGCTAAGTAATGGAAAAACTTCTGAAATATTTCTCAGGTAACATACCTGGAATAAAGGTATACAAGCTTTTAATTAATTATTTTGAAGTATTATAAAATGAAGCCTAGTAACTAAAAAATTATATATTTCAAGCTCTTACTATGTTTAATATTTTCCAATTATCCAAAATAGTAAAAAAAAAAAAAAAAAGCTAGCTTTAATCATGGGAGAGGAGATCGCTCCCCATGATTTGCTTTTAAAGGTTCTTAAAAATTTGCCACTATATTCACAATTTTGTTTTTCTCCATGTAATTGATACATTTTTAAACTGAACTGAATTATGTTACCTCACATTAACAGTCAATTTCATTTTTTACAAAGTTGTGTTCTACTAAAACCCTCTGCATGTTGGAGACCATTAAGTATGAACATTTCACAAAATATTGTCTTCTTTAACACATTGACTCGCAGCAATCATGACAAACAACTAGTGTTTTTATTTCATAATTTATTCAGCACTTTTTAAAATGTACTTTATAAATTAGAAATTTTGAAATTCAAGATTAAGTGCCATGTAGAAAATGTAGCATAATATATAGTCAAGATAAAAAATTTTTAAATCAAACAGTTCTATCTACAGGTTTTATCTTCCACGTTTAAAAGCTACATGACTTTGAGAGATTTACTTAAAATCTCTTGGCTGCATTTTTCTCCTCTGTAAAGTAGGGGCAACAATTACACCTCCCCCAAAGATTATATCTGAAAAATAAAAGATCATGCAGGAAAAGCAGATCAACCAACACAGAATTGCTCACTTAACACTAGCTTTTTGAATACCATGATTACTATAAGCCCTAAAATTTTCTGCAAATATTTTTCAGAGTATTTTATATCATATTTAAATAGTCTTTATATGTCAAATATTGTGTAATATTAGGTATCACAGATAGAAAAAGTGTGAATGATCATATTAGTATCTGTTATGCCTTGGTAAGAAGACATGTTGTGAATGAAAATTATGTTTCCAAAAGATTTGGAATTTTTATTTCAGATTCCAGGAAGCAGAGATTTAATGGCTAATATTTAAATGACAGTAAAAAGATTTTTCACTTGGGGTCAAAAGCTTTCTCTTTTTGTTAATGTAATGATGTCAAAGGATTGCAGGACCCCATTCCTCTAGCTTAATCTGATCCCAAATGATGATGAAATAGAATATTCATCAGTTCTCTCTTCTTCTGAGAGAAGAAGATGAGTTAGGAAATGAGTCTTTCATTTACTGGGGGTTTTTCTTGGTCTTTTTTCTTATAAGAGCTAAAAAAAAAAAAAAAGTTTTAGTTCTCAATCTCCTTCTTAACCCAATCCCTACTTGTCTTGCTTGCAGATGTAATATCTGCTTTGATGTTCTCAACACCAACTAGTGACACTTCTTGAAAATTTCCCGTATCCAAGTTACGGCTGTAAAAAGAATAGAATCAGTAGATTGTCAACTGATTTCATGTAGCAAATGTGGGAGCTTTCTGGTCACAAAGACCCTCGCCACCCATATTACCCTATGAGTACACAAAGAATGTCCCTTAAAGAAAGCACTTCTGTGTGATTCAGCAGCACAGCTCAGTGGGCAATTCTGAACCTCCACTTGAGCCTTTGCCCATCCAGTTGTTTCCCCGGAGCCAACTATAATTCTGCTTTCCCCGACTAAACTCATTCTCTTCTCCTCATAACAGCCCTATTTTCTGTGCTTCTATTTCTGTTAATGGTACATGGACCGTCATCGTTCCATTAGATCCAAATAGAATCTTTAGTCATCTTTGACTCCCCCCTCCCCTTCAAGTTCTAAAATCAGGCACGTCTAACTCTGAATTATCACTCCTATTGAGCCTCCTACTCTCTATCTCCACAGCTGCTTCTATAGTCCAGGCTTTCCTCAGCTGTCACCTAGGCGAACACATGAGCTTCACGTGTGACCTCTTTGTCTCCACTGGCCTTCAACCGACCCAGTCCATAATCCACTCTCTACTCTCTTCCCACACTGCTGTTTCTAAAGCATGGATATTCCCTTCCTTAAAACACTAGGATAATTTATTAAGATATTACTACTTTATTCTCACTCTATTTTCCTTTCTGACAAACTAAATCTTTCCAAGTTAGTACAGAGATCTTGGCTTTTTCTTCTTAAATGGAGGAAGTTGCAAGCTAGGTTGAAAGCACAATTTGCTTGCAGGAAACTGATTTTGCCAGCTTTTGTTTTTCCACAGCCTGACCATATAGAAAGGATTATAATCTAGGGCATGTGGGAAAAGAGTTTCTGTGAGGAATCAAGGTGTCAAGCATAGTGCTGAACACCCGAGGATTTGTCTCTTGTAAAATCCTTACTTGGGCGGAGAATAGAAAGAGATTCACCCCTAGTTGATGCTGGCAATAAAACCAATGATGGGTTTGCAATAGAAAGAGAAGGTGGCATCTACCTTATGGCAGAATGTCTATCATAGGGGTAAAGGTGGTTGGGGAATTCTTCGGCAACAGCATTTTTTGTGTAAAATGTTTATTTTGGATTGACACTCAGTAAAGAAAGGAAGAATGGGGAAGCAGGATTGGGTAATGAGAGCAAGTTAAATATAGTGCAGACTTGATGAAGCCTTCACCAACCCAGCAGGGAGCTCTAGGGAAGAAACTGCCCACGAGAGCCGTCTCACCCCACAGGCTTCTCTGGGAAGGGTACCATCTTGGTACAGAGGTTTCTCATAGCTGAAGCAAACTCTGAAATAGCTGAGAGCTAGAGGGTGTGTGCTGAGCCACACCCCTTACGCCTGAGCCCCAAGTCCATCTTGGAAAGGGAAGAAGGCTGACCCCAGTACTTCTTGGAAAAAGGACTGGTTTTTGTTTGTTTATTTGTTTGTTTGTAGAGACAGAGTCTCACTTTATGACCCCCAGTCCTTCTTGGAAAAAGGACTGTTTTGTTTTGTTTTGTTTTGTAGAGACAGAGTCTCACTTTATCGCCCTCAGTAGCATCTCAGTGTCCCCTCAACGTGAGATCTTCAATGACCATCTCAGTGTCTGCACGACCATTGAGGTCTGGTCTACAGGACAGCACTATTACTGTTAACCTTTTGAGATGAGAACAACCTTGCTCAAAAACTTTTTCCCTTTGTCAATTAAGGTTCAAGCATGATGAAGTTCAAAGGTCTATTGCTGTTAAGAGCAACATCCATTTCAACACCACAGATGATGGCAAGTCAAGACAAGAAAAAAAAAAAAAAAAGAGTAGCTATAGTCCAGCTTCAGTGTACCTGGCAGCTAGAAAAACTTACAAACTGATCAAGAGCTGACAGCATTCATTCATGGACATAAGGGAGCATTTCCAGAAATTTCCAAAATTATTTAGGAAAGAAAAATCTCTAAAAAATTAGGCACCTGAAGCCAAGCAGTTGGAAGTCGACTCACAAATATTTGAACATTTTGTATAGGCACTTCTAAAATTGGGCTATTGTATTTATACACTTGCAAGTTAACCTTTCTCACTAGATAAATTTTGCAAGATTAAAAACATCTCTTCTTCAGTCACAGACATTAAATACAGTTCAATGGTGTGAAAGGAATTATTTTGTACATTTATATTTGGGGTCTCAAATTCAAATGCTTTATTAATATAGTTTTACTTTCCATAGCAACTAAGTTGACTGTTTAAAAAGTATTTTTTAACAAATATGTGCAAATATTTAAACTATAAGTTATCTAAAATGTGAACTTACAGGCATTGTAAGTTACCTGAGATCGTTTCTCACCTGAGTATGTTTGGGTGAGGAGGTAAAGAAGAATGTTATGTGCTTAAGTAATGTATATGTGAAACAGAAAGAGAAAAATAAAATATATACAATTATATGAATGTGAAGTCTATCTTAGAAACCACATTTGAAATTTAAAAGCTTTGAAAACCCTTGTCAGATTCTACGAACTAAATAGAACAAAAAGTTTAAAATCAATAAGCTCATTGTTACTAGAGAATGGTGATTCGTAAGACAGGAGGATCACTTGAGGCCAGGAGTTGAAGACCAGCCTCAGCAATACAGGAAGATCTTTTCTCTACAAAAGGTAAAAATATTAATAAAACAAAATAATTGTTACTACATATCAGGCTTTGAATATGCAAAATGATTGATTAAGATGGAAAAGAATGAAACAAGCTCCCGGTCATACATAACTGACATCTATATTGTCCTTTCACTTACATCTTCCCATGTGAAGAGCTAGAGCATTGATTGTGATAATCCTTATTTTACATGTGATGGCAGATGCCCACTTGAAAATAAAACATATAATTTTGAATCTGTGATAACTGATGCAGCACCTTGCCTTCCATGTCCTGAAAACTCCCAACAGTTGGCAAGTTGAAAACATTCTTGAATAGGTGTATACAAAATAATACTCATACATGTTTCCATTCACTCAGTCTACAAGAAGGTTGTGAGCCCAAGGATCAAGGGGATCATGTGATGGGTATTTAAGGATAAAATAGACCAGATCCTTGCCCTGAGAATGATAGCAGTTGGAAATATATGACCCTGAGGAGTACGGGGAGACGGGATGTTGTAGGATACATTCTTAAGATAAATATAGCAAGAAGGATAAGTAGTTACGCAGCAAAAAAAAAAAAAAGTACAGTGATTTCCCATATACCCCCTGCACCCACCCCAGGCTCCCCCAAGAGAGTGTAACATTTGTTACAATTGATGAACCTACATTGACACATCATTATCACCTAAAGTCCATAGTTTAAATTAAGGTTCATTCACTCTTGTACATTCTCTAGTTTTGGACAGTTGTTTAAAAACATTCTAGTATCATGCAGAGTAGTTTCACTGCCCTAAAAATTCCTCTGTGCTCTATCTAGTCATTCCTCTCTCCACACTAACTCCTGGTATCCACTGATTTTTTGTGTAACTGTCTCCATAATTTTGGCTTTTCCGGAGTGTCATATAGTTGGAATCATAAAGTATAAAGTCTTTTCAAATTGGCTTTGTTCACTTAATCATGTGCATTTCACGTTCTTCCCTGTGTTTTCATAGCTTGATAGTTCATTTATTTTTAGCATTGAATACTAGTCCATTGTCTGCATATACCACAGTTTATCCACTCATCTACTGAAGGACCATCTTTGTTGCTTCCAAGTTTTGGCAATTGTCAATAAAGTGGCTACAAATTAAAAAAAAAAAAAAAAACAGACATGACATGAAGATGACCTAGGAGAGGGGACTCCAGGGTAAAGAACACTCCTCATGGGGTGTGTAACAGTAAATCCTCGTGTGGATAAAAGTACAAGGTATGGAAAACCATACCATGGAGGATGCAGTCTGCCCACCGAAGACTTCATTCTGTATACACGGAGAGCCATCAAATGATTTTAAGATGAAGAATCAGGGTTTTAGAACCAACAACCTCCCTGCTTTCATGAAGGAACACGGGTTGCATCAAGGAAAGCTACTTCACAGCAGTGGTCAAGGGCAGACATGTTGTGGTCCACACTAACAATGGGTGAAAAGACAGGGAGGCTTGGGTGAATGAGAGTTACGTCAGAGGTAAACTGCACTGGGTTTATTGATGGATTTCAAATAATAAAATTATGGTCTAGGAGATGAGATTTGTTTTTCCTTAGGAGACGAGATGAGTATTTCCTCTGAAATAAGGGCAAAAACAAAGAAAGATGGATTTATTAGTGAGTGATTGGGAAGTTGAGCAAGTCCATGTTGGGCAGCTAGATCACCTGATATAGGGGAGAAAAATGGTACAGTGTAATGAGGGTGTGAGAAGGAGAGCAGTTTGTAAAATGACCTCAGTTTGGCATAATGGGCCAATCTGAGAGTCTTTGCCACACATTTGCAGCAGCACTATGCAAGTCAACATAACTCCTCTTCCACAGAGTCAGCACCACCACACCTAGGCCAAAAAGGAATGGCTGTATGAATACAGCTTTACGGTGCTGGGGGGAGGCTGAAAGAAGAATGGCAGTTGAAATGTTACTCCAATAGTTCTGAGCTGCATACAACAAAAATCAGGGAGAACTGGGGCTGAGACTGGAGGTCCTGATGAACTAGAAGATCGTATATAGTGGGAAAGAGAAACATCAAACACAGAAGGGAAGAATCAGAATTGAGACAATTTCATGTCAAAAACAGCATATTGCAATGTGTTCCTTCTGAATTCATATACTATTTCTGTGCGAGGTATAGTAATTTGCACAGCATTTGATTATGCAGAATAGGATTAGAGAAGTAGAAGGGATGTAAGAGGTATTTATTCGCTTGCCCTCATTTTATACATGATGAAAGTGTGCCCCACAAATCGGGTAGTCAGCTAGTGCAGAATTGAGAATGAAACACAGACTGTTCACCATGATCTGCCTAGCCTAAATATAGCTAAAATATTGCAAAGAATTTTTTTAACAGTAAGCAAGTAATGTGCTGGTGTTACAACAACGATTCAGGGAGGCACATCTCACACAGACACCTGAAAACCCAATCATCACATTTACGAACTATTAAAATAAAAGGATCATAAAGATTTGTTAAACACTTGTTAAACACAAAGCACAATAACGGCCGCTGATTGATAAATAACCCTTATTCTACAGGAACTAATAATATAATGTCCTACTAAGAATTCATATTATAATTTAAATGATTATTGAAGTGATATTCTGAAAAACAAGGAGTCCAAACTACTCCTAAAGTAAGCAAGGTTTGTTACCAAAAGGTTGAACAGCTGTCTTTTCTTTTCCTTCTGGAATCACAATTTTTGTCATTAAATTACTACAGAATCTCATAATTTTTATGACCAGAATCCTTGAATGACAATTTTTAAGACAATGTTCCCTAGAAACAAAAAATGATTTCACATTTTTATTCTTCTTTCTGCAATATTATGCTGTGCTTGTAGTTTCTTTAGCCTTTTCTGTTAACTACCAATTTCTGGCCAGACTGGAACTGAAATTGTGTACAAAATGCTTCCTTTTTTTCTCAACAATTATTTTTTATGTTCTTCACCTCTGGCGAAATGACCTCTACCCATTGCATCATTTTATAAGAGGCAATCAGAGCTTTAAAGAAAAAAAATATATATTTTATTAAATTAATTTAAAAAGAAATATTTGAACATGAAAATCTGCATAGTATAAATATTTTATATGAGAAATAGCAATAAAAATTAATATTTAGTGATATTATTCATATGTAAGGGGGAAAACCTGCTAACTAATTTGGAAACCCTGGTTCTCCTCCTAGAATATTCCAAACAGCACATGTGGAACAATTTTTTGGTACTATATTTTACAACTTGCTTTTATTAACTGTTTTTAAACTATACTAATGATCATATTTCTCATATATTTTCTTGAGTGCTCACACAGCACAGAGATACATTATATAAATAAATTAATGCAAAATTCACATAATCACTACAACCAAATTGGAAAGAACACAATATAATACATATTAAAATTTCTCGATGAAATTGTGAGACTGAGATTCCTACCAGAGCATTGCTTTTATGTGCATATTGCAACATTTAAGTTGGCAGGGGAGTTCCCGACTACATTGGCTACTCCCTAGGAATGAGCTCAGTCTTCAAGAATATTATCCTTTTGGCTTGGCCTTCATAGCACTATTTAGAGCTATCATAGATGTCTTAATAAATAGCCTGAGAAATTTAGTTCAGATTCTCAAGGTTCTTGACTCCTGCAAAATAAAGTCTCCACTGGGAGGTTCATAAGACGGAAATCATTCCTTTGACTGTTACTGTGTTATTTTTTATTTTTTGGTACAAACTTCTTTCATGAGAACTAAAATGGTTTAAAAGAAGATTGAACAACAGATTTTGGAGATCTTTCACCCTTATCGATGTGTTTTCATTGTATAATAAATCATCACTAAGCAATCCCTTTTAAGTTTAGCTATCTCTGTCTCAGAGACTAAATAAAATATTCTTAACATGAGTTTTCATAGTCCTTGCTATCCCTTTGAAAATGAATTCATGCAATTCATAAAATAGCAAGAGTCTCTTCTCTAACCATAACCTATCTGCAATTAAAGGAATACTTATTTAAGGTCTATGTGGGCTATGGCTTAGTGCAGTGGTTTCAAACTATTGTCCCAAGACCAACAGCATCAGCAGCACCTGTGAATTTGTTTTAAAAAGAAAGTTTTTGGACCATACACCGAGCATTCTAAATAAAAACACTGGGGGTGGGGCCCAATGAGACTAGTTTTAACAAGTCTTGTAGGTCATTCTCATGCAAACTAAAGTTATATAACTGTTTTAGAATTCACCTCACCAGCAGAGGCCAATTTCTTAGTCCAATAAACATTGCTGTACCCAATGAAACATTTACTGAAGAAAGGAATAAATGAGAAGATGAGTCATGTCTGGGAAAAACTTCAGTCTTAGCTTCTTACCCAATATGAACTAGAAACACCAAACCTTCATCCAATAGATAAATATCAAGAGAGTTGTCTTTTATTAGTTCTTGGCCACCGTATGCTGCCATTACCCTTAATCACTGGCTCAATGTATATTTATAGCCCAATTTTAGTGTGAGTTTATAGAGCTGTATGTCTCAGTTCCTCATTAGTTGGGTAGACCCAAGGTACTGCCAAGAGATGGACAAAATATAATAATACAAAACTCACATCATTCTAGCCTTTCCTTTATGGAAGGCCAGAAAGTGCTGCACCCTGTTCTATGGTAACGCCACGTAAAAACAAGCATGGGAAATACCACCTCTGCAGATTACTTAATTAACTCAAGCTGCAAAATGAGACCCAGGATGATTGTTGAAAATGCTTCACAATGGAAAACTAAGATGTAGTTTAAATAAAAATGAAGGCACTTTATTTTTAGCTTCCATGACATTTAAAATGTGTAAAAGTTTCTAGGTAATGTCTTGAATGTGCTTCTACTCACATGTGCCATTTCTGTTGGGCAAAAATTCAAGTCTAAGGGCAAAGGAGTTATTCTCTTACCCGCTCCCTCACTCGCACACTGGTACTAGGGTTCCCCTCCTTTACAACCAAGTGGAGAGAAGGTGAACTTATCAATATACCTACAAGTATCTATAACAAATAACAAAAGTGAAAGGTAGTCTCACTGCTTTCATATATCCCTTAATATAAGTCCGTCACTAAAATAATTTCTTGGGCTTTCAAAAACCGGTGAGGATCACGTCATAAGTATTCTTATTTGGCTTAATTTTCCTGATACTTTTTCAGATCTTAGGACATCTGGAAAATTACAAAGCAAAAAAGTGCACATATACTTTGTGTATATAGGCATGTGTATCTATTATACATCTATAGATAATATGTATGTGTGTATTCAGGAAAGAATAACTCACTAAAAGTACCACTTACAAAAAGAGAGGAGAAAACCTAGTGTTTTTTTCTTTTTTTTTTATTTTGTCAAAATCTTGTTAGTCATGTTTTGGTTTTGGATTTGCAGTCTGTGGAGTATTTTATACTTCTCAAATTTCTTCTGTTGTGACTTGTGACTCTCAAACCTAATAGAAATCTCCTTTTCCTCTTCAAGTAATACTTGTCTGCTTCTAGGGCTATCAGGGGAATACTTTTTAAAAAATTGTTGAAACCAGCTCAAGCAGTGCACAAATATATACTGAATAGAAATACACTGAAAACCAGCCGTCAAAATTGCCAAAATAATCTAAAAGCTCGTGAAAAATACAGAGAACAAAGTAAAGGACTGCCTTAAGGGTTTAGTTTCAATTTCTGCAATAATCCACCATTTCAGATAGAGTTAATTCCCTAGACTGTGTACATATGGATAATTTAATTCCGCAGATAATCTCCAATATTTGTTTTGGGATAAAATGTCAAACGTTTCCCACTGAACCTTTTCACCTTCCCTTTGGACCAAAGTACAGTCAAATGGGGGGATTGATGGTTCCCTCTCACTTGCTTGGCCCTCCATGCCAAGAACAAGGCAAACACAGTGTGAAATGGATCTCCCACCTCTCTCCTCTGATATCCTCAGCTTCACTTTGCCCGGTTGGGGCCGCTGACAGTGAACAATGGAAGAGTGAAATGTAAAAGTCAAGGGGTTGAATTTTTTTTTAAATAAAAACATTTAACTCATTTCATCAACATAGGATATGCTACTATTTTAGTGTGATAGACAAAATGAAATTTTCTTAATGGAAAATGGATATATGGCTCTGGGGAATGCTGAAAAAAAGCTTAGGTTTTTGAGCCAAAATACATGTGTTTTTTATTATAGCTCTGCTGCTTGCTAGCCAAGTGACCTTTGGAAAGTTATAAAAATCTATGAATCTTAATTTTGTCCCCTATAAGATGGGTATAAGAGTAACTTTTCCACAATAATGTTGTAAGAAATTTCATAAGGTTATGCACATGTAAAGCACACTTAGGTTATAACTGCTGCAGAGTTGTTATTGATAAAGAGATAAAGTATAGAAAATGGAGAACTGTAATATTGGGTGCATATGAGACCAAAGTATTTCAGAGTAGCTGAGTTTCAAAACATCACTGCCAGCAGCAATCAGTGGAGTCTTCCAAGAGCTCCTCATTTTTTATCCCCCGTTATCATTCAACGTATTCTGCATACAGTAGCTGCTTCCTATGTGTTGCTAACAACTCACAAAATCTTTCTCCAACAGAAAGAATGAGAGTCCTTATTCTCTGACTGGTAGAAGCTAAGTAGCTGGACAATTATAAAGAGTTTGCTTTTGTAATAAATAGAATTACCTACTTATCAACCTACTTATCTACCTAATAAATGTTATTTTTTATCTGTGTAATAAATATTATACTAAACAACAGAATACTCAACTAGTAGCAACCAATTTATCAATAATCAAGACCGTGATTTTGTTAGAAATCTTTCTTTGTATGAATTGTAGTCTATTATATATATATATATACTATATACTATTGTAGTCTATTATATATATATATATACTATATACTATATATATATATACTATATACTATTATATATATACACAAGGACCAAAAGCTATGGATTTCCAAAACCTTCATGCCCATAAAATAAGTTCCAAAGCTGAAAGCCATATTTTCCTAGGCGGCCTACAAAGTTACTTCATATAATAAAAGAAAATTATAATGAATTCTGCCTTACTGGAAATTACAAGTGGTTTCTTCTCTATTTTGTTTTCATACATTCAAATAAAGGATTTTTTTAAGCTCCAATCAGCATCACTGGAATGAAGTGCCTCCAAATATAAAGTTGCTAGATAAAAGATTCAACACCTGCCATAAATATAAAATAGTGAAATAATTGTTATTTCCTAGTGTGTTCATCAGATCACTCTTAGTGGTAAGAGATAGAATGTCAACTCCAAGTAACTGAAGGATCAAAATGAAAACTGCATTGCACTGACTCTCAGCACTTCACTCTCTCTTCCTCCTTCTCTCCTGCTATCAGTTTTCTCCCATTGGGATGAGAAAGCAGTAGCATGGGGCCCACATACCAAGAGCTGCACCATGAGAAAAAAAAACAGAGTGTTTCTTCTTTCACTCTGGAAAATCCCCTTGAAGGGCTTTACTTGGAGCACTTCTTGAACCAATCCTGGGGCATGTGTGTGGGGGGATGGAGTGGTGGGGATAGGTCTAAAACCAAAAGTGTAGAAGGAAAAATAATTCTGAAAAGGCAGAATTAATAGCCTTGATGTTGGGTGTTAGGACAAATTATCTTCGTTAGTAAAGAATTTTTAAGAAATTTTATTAACTTCTGTAACAATTTGAGTGAGTATTTTTAGCTAAATCATGTAAGAAAAGAAGATGCTTTGAGTTATTATTTTAATACTTCTATGCCCTTATAAAGGACTGCATAGTCTTAGCTATGATGAAGAAAAAATCCAAAATATAATTGTTGAATTTGAATACCTTTTCAAAATAACAATAAATCAATGTGTATTATCAAGGAGTTTATGGTGCTTCAACCTTTTAAAAGACAAAACTTTCTATTACTCCTCCTGAGGAAATTAACTCACTGAAGACTTTCAGCATCACATTCCTCAAACATAACATTTCATATCAACAGCACTGAAAAGACATTATGACCTCCAAAGAACACTTCAAAGTAAATCACTGTTTCTCCAATTTAAACCATCAAAATAGTAAGGAGAAGGATATATATCAAATAAGAGCTTTGACAAGAGCTGAGTTTTACCTGCCTTCTCTATTTTCATAGCATTCAACTGTCCATCTATTCTACAGGTTAAACAAGCTGAATTAGCCTCCCCTACAGCAGGACTTTTCAGAGCCTTTGATGGGCTAACATTTAACACTTCCAAACTTATTAAACTTGCAGAACACTTTTAAAAATTGCCCCTACCCTAGATATTTATTATTCTCTTACATAACAGAAGTACTTGTTAGTAGCTACTGTCCATACATTTATGACCCAGAGCTTGCCAGTCCATTTATATTGCACAGTCCTCTGATTTTTCTGTAGTACTAAATTTTCAATAGAATTGTATCATTGAGAAAATTACCTTATGAAATCTTTGAAAAAGAAAGTCTTTGAAAAACCTCATGTGACACATAACTTTCAAAACTTGAATTTGTTATTTCATAGTAGCATAATAGAATACTTAGAATAAGGACTTGAATAATCTCCACGATTTCAGGGGCTAAAGGATATTTTTAAAATGCTTTTCACCATATAACTCCTCTGCCAGCCAGCAGGTCTGCAGAATACAAAAGAAAGCCAAGAATCAAGCCTTTCTTGAAGGCCTCCCCTTGTGCTTCAGATTTCTAGATACTCCCTACTTTAGATTTTCAGATACTCCCCACAACCAATGTCCAAGATATAACAATAGTTGGCTATGGCATCACTAAGAGGGACTAGCTGGGAATTAGAAGGGCCAGACTGGTTTTAGACAAATCACTTAAGTCTTTTCACTATTGATTTCCCCATTAAACAAGAAAAGAAAGGGTCTTGTAATACTTATCATCTTTCATCACAAGGTTATATTCTTGTGAAGAAATAACAAGGTAGCATATGGAATAATAAACCAGTTACATTACAGAAATAATATTTGTTATTATTTTGTCATAGCCTCCAGCCTCCCTAATCTTCAATCATCCTGAATACTGGTGGAGAAGTACTTTGTAAAACTAAGTGTGTGTCTATGGAGAAGGCCTATTGTATTTCTGCTGTTTCCCCTGCACGTGCCCTGTCCACCCTTCTCCTCTGCCCCTTTTTTTCTTTTTTCTTTTGAGACAGAATCTCACTTTGTTACCCTGGGTAGAGTGCTGTGGTCTCATAGCTCACAGCAACCACTCAGGCTCAAGTGATTCTCTTACCTCAGCCTCCCAAGTAGCTGGGACTACAGGTGCCCACCACAGTGCCAAGCTATTTTTAGAGACAGGGTCTCGCTCTTGCTCAGGCTGGTCTCAAACCTGTGAACTCAGGAAATTCACCTGTCTTGGCCTCCCAGAGTGCTAGGATTCCAGGTGCGAGCCACCATGCCCAGCCTCTCCCCTACCTTTTATCCCCCAGACTGATTGATGTAGCTCACATCAACTGTCTACCTGGTCCTCTGCCTTCTGGCTTGGTTTGGCCTATGGAGAGCAATGATGAGAATGTAAGAGGGGGAGGAGAGTAAATTCAGTTTATTAACCCTCTGCCCCTTCCTGCCGTACCCTGGCTCCTAAAAGAGATCCAGCTCCTGCAAGGTATTCATCTCAACAGTGCCCTCTTTTTCTTCGGGTTCATTACCTGCCAATTCCTCATGCCCTTTCAGCCTGTAGATGGTATAGTAAAGGCAAATGCTGTCTTTAGATGAAGGCACTGGGGCTTCTGCCTTAAACTTAATGTTTTCAAGCCCACTCTGTTACTTCTCCGTGTATACCTCTCCTCATAATCAGATGGGACTTTGGGCCCAAACTGAGTGCCCTCCCTGAATCTGCTCTTTCCCATTCTAGATCTTATTCTCAGTATTCAGAACATCAGGTTTTCCAGCCCACATTGGCCTGCAACTATATCCTCCCCCAAGTACACACTCCATAACTGTACTGTGTATGAATGTACCCTAGGACTTGCTATATGTGGACTATGGATAGTGTCCAGACCCAAAAGCAACAGACTGACCTAGAAACATGAGCATCCCTTTCTACTTTTTTAAGGTGCTGTCCTCTTGCCAAGCCATGCATGCCCATGGCCACATCTACCTAATAAAAATGCTTTCTTCTAATTTGCAGAAAGGTGTCATACAAACTAATGGTATCCCTAGAAGTATCAAAAGCAAAGTTTTTGAACTGTGCTACCCAAACACTAGAGTGTCCTTGGAGGTGCTGGATGGGCTCCTGCCAAGTCCTGAGGGAGAACTGTAAATTAGACAGGATCTTCATTAATGCGTAACAGTTGGGCTCTGATTTGATTTATATACTAAGCTACTTATAAAGGTTTACTTGAATGGATAATTCTGTAGATAAGCAAATTTTGCAAATCACTGTACTAGTTGATCCAAAAATTCCCATCAGCTTGACAATTAGGAGGCCTTATGATCTTCTGAATTGTGTCATATGTAATCTTCTAGTATTTGGGTTTTAGACTCTTCATTTAAACTAAGAAATTTCTCATTGCCCTTCCTATTTCCTTTACTGATCCTTATTCACACACATCTTTCTAACTCATTTATAATATTTCTCATTTTTGCCACTATATCCTTCAAAAAACTATTCCCCAAGTACCTCCTCTGTGAAGCTTTCCAAGTTAATTTGAGCCCTGAAGAGATCCTTAAAACTCTTCAGTAGGTGTTTCAAAGCAGAATAAATCCAAGAATGTTGCTACAGTTTTGTCACTGCTCATTTGTTACTTGAGCTTAGGTATTGTCTAGTTTTTCTTAACTCCCTATAACAGAAAAGGAGGTGACATCAACTTTTCAAGGTATTCCCTAATGTGTTCAAATAATACTGGATCTTAGTCTTAAGGGGGGACATAAAGATAAACAGCAGTAGTCAAATGAATGCTAAGATGCTACAGAAGGAAATGGAGAAGCATTGAGTGGATACCATGAACCAAGTGTTTTAGTAGCAGGAAAATTTGTAATAATAATAACATCTAACATTAATTGAACACATATATCAGAAACATCTTGCTCAAGCTTCCCAATGCGGTAAGGAACTATTCTGAACCCTATCTGAACTTCAACTAGCCTAAACCTATTCTATTTATTTTAAAATTTCTGTCTGGTTATCTATCTCTTAAAAATAATTTCATCTGGGGTGTATTCATGACCTGATGGTTAAACTGGTCACCTGCCTTTCTTAGTAATTTAGTAATTTGTTTGGAATTTTAATGTTTGGACTCATTTTGAACGAGGTTTTGTTATTTAATTTTCCATTTTATTCTCTCCTTTTTCTTTTTCTGTTCTCTCCCTCTCTCTTTGTCCCTCTCCCTCCTCCCACAGCCCCTCGTTGTATTTATGTGTTCAGAATTTTTATATGTGAATTTATTTTGAAGGCAATCTTTTTATTCTAGATTGTTTTGTCTTTATTTTCCATTGTTCTCCTTCCGTCCTATCAATAGCTTACTTGGCCAACTGTTTCATATCTGTTTTTATTTGGTTTCCTGACTTGAACCAAGTCTTATAATTATATTGGGTGCCCATATCCTGGGGTGCTCTTGGGAATATTAGGAATATCAAGGATCCAGTTACAGATCCCAGTTACATGGCTGGGTAGGTGTTCTCCTATCTTCCTAAGTCTACCATTGGCTAAATGCAGAAGCCTAGAACATTGTGGCTATTGAAAGTATACATTTTTCTTTATCTTCAAATTCCTTTTATAAATTGGAGCTCCTGACCTAGTCTCCAGTTTTTGTTTTTTTTGGTGGGGGGGGGGTTGCAGTTTTTTGGTTGGGGCTGGGTCTCCGGCAGATGGGGTCAGCACCCTACTCCTTTGAGGTACAGGTGCTCCCCCTAGTCTCCGGTTTTAAACAGTAAACTTGACTCTCATTTCCATCTTGTGTGGAGCACTTTTCTTTGCTTTACCACAAATTCTAGCTTCAGACACCTTTGCCTATTTCCAGACTCAGTGCCCAACTGGCCCCTGGTTTCTAAAAACAGGAAATGATGAAAATAGTTAAGGTAATTTGGAAAATTCATCAAAACTTGAAATCACTAAGGATTAAAACACATAACTGTTTTTTAGTCACCCCAAATGAACTTGTCCTGAGTAAGGTACAACAACAGCTCAATTACAATTGATGTAAATAGCAATGGCCAGTCTAAAAAAAAAATCACTACACATATTTAAAACATGAGACTTAGTATTGTAAACCTAACCTTAACATCTCCTGTTTCACAACAGCTTGCAGAACAGCTACAAAATCCCATTGTATTTACAAAAACACTTAATGACCTTCTGGCAAATTTTTACAGTTATCAGAACAATCAAAAATAAAGCAGTCTTAAGTAGGAGCCATATAATAAACAGCATAGTCAGACAAGTAAATAAAGTAAAAACGTTGTTTCCTTTAATTTTGGCTTCAAAATAACCTTGCAAGGCAATTTACATATTTTAATGTAATTAAATAATATAATTTATAATATAAATTTTTATGAACATATACAAATCTGGTGATCTAATTCACTTTAAGTATGTCCAAACTTGTCTTGGGTTAAAAAGATATAGCCAAGGTAATGAAAAAAGGACCTTATGAGATCAAGTACTGAAAAATAACAATTGAACGTGCTTAGGAGCAGTACTTAACAATTATCTGAAAAATTACAATTACCTCACTCTTTACTTCAATTGTGAAAGCTCACATGTTAATCACTTGGTGATTTATGAATTTGTTTATGATTTTGTACTGATGATATTTAATAAAATACATTAATTCACAAAATGATTGATAAAATATTTGATAGTGAAATATATTAATTTTACAAATAAGGCTATTGAATCTCAAAAATTTTCCTGAGGCCATACAATAAGTTATAAGTGTCAAAGCCAATTTTAGAACACGAGTCTTCTGAACATTTATTCATTAGCTTTGTATCACAGCTTTAATGCTCGAAACCAAGAAAAATTTAGATGTGTTTTATCTTAGACTCAACTATGATATTATATAAGCAGCCATTCATATTTTAATATTACAGTGCCATTGGTTTTATTTTATTTTTAGTTAAAATGCCATAACATATGTGCAACATATCTTTTGTGCAACCTTATAGAACTATGATACTCATGAATGCCTTTACAGAAAGAATTATTGAATAGAGTTCCACTTAATGATGAAGAAATGCCTTGGTTCAGCAACATCCCGTAAGTGAGCACATAAATAATTGCTTATTAAAGACTTTCTATATGGAATATTACAACCTCTAAGTATCAGCAATTCAATAATGAAAACATTATGATTTACTTTCTGCTACCATTAGTAATTGACACCATGGATTATATAATATTACTTCCTGCCAGTAATTTTGATTGAAGCAAAGAAGTGGCCATGAAATATACATTTATAACTCCATGTGAATACAGTACAATTACTATGAATGGTTGATGAACTCTTTAACTTTCTGATACTCATTGACAAGCTGTTTCCAATTTCATTCTATGGCATCTGTCAAGGGAGATTCAAAACTCTATTTACTGAGCCTATTAGAAAGAGAAAGAATGTATCGTCAAATTTATGTGAGAGCTGATTTAGTCATATCACATTTATGTGTGGATAGGGGAAGGAAATGTTCTTAGACATTTGCACTTCTGGTAAAGGAAAGAAACTGAGAAACTGAGAGGGGATTTATGGCAAAAGAAACTTTTACAGGGTCGTAGCCTATTGCAGGCCCCTCCAACATAAACAACCTGAAGACCTACCCCTCAACAGAAAAAAGAATGGCCACAGGAGCAGAAGAGGGTGTTACAGAAAGCCAATGTTACAAAGCCCCATTTCTTTCATGGTCCCTTTAAGAAGTGATTGTCTTCATAAATTTATCTTTTAGAGATTCTGGTTAGTTCTGAAAACAGAAAATCTATCTGCAATCTAGAAGTTGTCTGGGTTAAGAAGACATCTCTATCCCTTAATTAAGAGAAAAAAAAATGTAACAAGACCAATAATCCACCTGTAACTGCTAAAACGTATGATATTTCATACAGAATAATGCTCCTATCTGGATTTGGTATAGTCTATTTTTTTTAGGTACAAATTCTTAAAAGTGGGCGGGGGGGAACATTGCATCTATATGTGCCAACAGAGGTAGAATTCAAGGTCTTTCTGAAGATGACCTTAGAAACAAACATGTGAGCTAAAGAACTGAAGAAAATTTGGCCCATGGCCTCTTTAAATTTTTCCCTCAGCTAAACAGACATCTAGTCACTTAGAAAAGAACCCACCCCCTTGTTAGACTAGCTGCGGGACAATCCCCTGTTGTCATTTTTATTGTCTGCCCTGGAGAAGGAGGCAGCTTGGGATGTCTAATGGAATCTTGATTCTATTTCACAGCTACAGAGCACAGCCAGAGGCCCGTGGTGCTTTTGTGAGCCAGAATCCACGGAGGCTAATTTTGGCTGAATAGAGGCTAAAGAGAATTCATTTTTCCTTGTTACATTTATTTCACTAAAAGTGTTCAAACTCACAAGATATTGCTGGAAGGATACCAGCAAGCGCTTCTTAATTGGGGCCCCATTCAGTAGCAAAACTGACTTTGCAGGTACTAGCCACAGAGGTGATGTGGATTTCAGGGGCCTAAATGCATGGAAATTAACCTTAACACAGGAGACATAAACGTTATCTCTACTTAGATGTGGAATATAATCTGGAGGCTTCTGTTTCACGTACTTGCTGGAAACTGTAACCATGGCTCTCATCTTTCCGTTGCTGCATATGAAAGGTTTCATGTCCTGACATCACTAGAGGATTGGGCTGAGCATGCTTAGGGAGATAACTGCTACTCCTCCCCAACACAGAGTCTCCGGAGATAACTAGCAGCAACCGAGTAGTAACCAGTTTTCAGGAAACCCAATGGACAAAAGAGATACAGGAAAAATCATTTTGCCTCTCCCTTTTGCTTCAAATTTTAATGAGTAAGAAAATTTTTATATTTATATTTTTAAATGCATGCAGCATTCTGGCCCTACCTATTATCTCAATGTTAGTAGCCCAGAATCCTATTCTGAATTTTAAGTTTGCACACATTAGGATTGCTACCTATAGTTCTTATGTTTCATGAATTTTTAATTTAATAATTAATAAGGATAGCCATTAATTTGCTAAAATCTTGCAGGGAAAAAATTTCTATAAGAACTCGCTAAGTGTTCATAACCCACTTACGATTTTCTTATGGGTTCTTTGTTCTTGGTTTAAAGATAGCATCATCCAAAGAAGGTATCTGAGAGAAAGTGTAATTTAATTATCCCCATTTTACAGATGGGAAAATTAGAGCTTATGACTCACTGATGGAAGTGCCTGATGGAAGGAAGAATTTCTGTCTTCTGTGTCAAAATTTGCTCTTCTGGAATCACTATCCTAAAATACATCTAATGTATTTTTTACCCAAAATGAATTTAAACGTAATTCCAATATGGGAATTGGCGCTTTATAAAGGAAATTTAAGGGAAAAATAAATTTCCCTGTGCAGGTCCTCCACACTGTTTGTTGTCCAGAGGGTTCTGAGGGTAGTTAACCTAAGCTCACCTGCATTAAATATTGACCCTAAGGGGCAATTTGAGGCCTTGCTAATGGGGCAATTTGGGGCCTTAATGATGCAGACAAAAAGGTCCACAATCCTACTTGATGAATTGAAGAGCCTCATTAGCATGATTTTCAAGGGTGGTACTCAAAGAATTAGCTTGCCAGCCACAGCCATGTCTAAACTGGCCAAATAAAGAGCTCTTCATTTAGCTAGAGTGCTGTATTTGACCAGTGTCTCCACGTTCCTGGACATTTAATGTCTTTTCTTCTTGAGCAATGAGGATTTTTTTGTGTGAGTTTTTTTGTTTGTTTTGGTTTGGGTTTTAACACGACCTATATAGACAGCTCTCGAGATTTTTACAAAATTTTGAGGACATAATAAAAATGTATTTTTAAGCTAATAGGAAAAAAAGATTAATATAAATTTTACCCCAAACCGCCAATTATTTCTACTAGACGAAGTTCTGTGGTGAAAATAAGGGTGTATTATTTAAGTGCCTGGATTTGTGGAACGGGTGCCAATTTCTAATACAAAGTGAAAGCAAATTTAGCAAATAAGGCATGCCAGACCACCTTTGAATGTAAAGCAACTGAGCAACAAATGCCATCACATGCATAATTTCAGTGACACGCATGGCGCTTTTGCAAGTGCTCAGTGAATTTGAAACCACTATACTTTAAGCAGACAAATGTACGCTCAAATACATACCACACACAAATACACCTGTTAACAGCATGCAAACCCAGATGTCAATGTTAACCCAGTAGAGTAAAAAGGCAGCTGAACATATACTTGGTACTTCATCCCGAAAAGTCCACATTCATTGAACAAGAATACAGTAAGAATTATCAGTCGTGGTGGAAAATTTTCTTTAATTTTAGAAAATGTGCTTACAACACTTAGAAATATAATAGTCAATAAATAGTAGAAAATATCTTGCAGACATTTAATTTCACCAAAGATATAAACTGGTATTTTTTAAATTTTTTTCCTAATTACATGGGCACACTGTCTAATTCGATTACCAAATACGATAGCCTCTTCTTTGACTTGTCTTTACCCACTAGGCTGGGTAGACTGAAGTGCCCTCAGCTTTGCTGCAGGCTCCTAATGCCTCAGGCTACTGCTTTAGTGACTGATTCAAGGAGAAAATAAAGAATGGACATTCAAAATGTGACACTTTTAACTAATCAACTGCAGGATAATTTCCTTTCAGCCTTGGTCACAGACACACTCCATAGTTGGCCATAATCTTTGGAAAGAACATGTTTTTCAAAAATGGAATAATGTAATTATTATGGAAACTCATTTGTACCTCAAACAGCCCAAATTAAATTCAATAAGCGCAGTAGAAATTACAGTGATTTAAGTTCTGATGTTTCACCCTACTAAATTTTTAATTGTGGCAAATATGTTCTGCTTCTGGGATGTAGAATGAGAAGCGAGGCAAGGACTCCTGACATTCCTCCATATAAAAATGTTTTGGTAATCACTCTATTTAAATAGTAACATTTTATTTTTTTAAGCACTTAGTTTCTTGATCAGGATCCATATTCATGGGGTCTCGCTGTAATCCACTTTACCACTTAATGTTGCAATTCAAATGTTCAGTCAGAAGCAAAGCCCTCCAGAATAAAGCATGAATATTACCGTGTGGGGCTGTAAAGAGAAGACTATTAGAATATATCACCAACACACTAGGGGACCATTTAGTCCACTGCTCTAAATACATCATTTAATTACAATGGAGACATTACTTCATGTTTCTACTGATGTAAGTATTATTAGAATTCATGATATTCGCAGGCTACTGTGGGCCATTACATTGGCCATAAGCTATTCCATAAGATTTACTACTAAAGGCCCGCAAGGGTATTTGAGCATTCATGGATTCTGTGGCAGTAGGCTTTTATCTAAGACACATAAGTGAGGGACAACCGAGTTATTATCTCTAAGAAACATAGCTTAATATTTTGGATTCTAAAGGTTAAGGTACCATAAATCCTGAATTACTCTGAGATATCACATAAAAAGACATTTTTATTTTATTTTACTCTATTCTGGCTCTTAAAATATTTTATGATGGCAGTTTCTAGAGTTGTACCATGTTGTTTACATTCAGTCCCTGAATGCATCAAAACACTGACACAGCATTTCTTTTAAACCGTAGTAAAGGAAGCAGAAATACAAAGCAAGTGTGTTTGTGAGCTTGCCGATGTGCTCACCTGCACCAAGGGGTGTTGCGTCTCTACTATAACAGGGAATGGAGGAAAATGGGTTAACTAAGGGCTCTGTTTTTTTAAAGCGTACCCAATTTGCAGTTTGATGGGTCTTGATCAGCGCTTCCATGGGTCCCCTTCGTGATGGTATCGGTGTGTTGTACTGAGCTGAGCTGATCTGTCCTTGGATGCAAAGCCTTAGTTCCTTTCAGAATGGAGAGTCTAAGGCACTGCCCAGGAAAGCACAGAGTCAGCAGCAAGAGGCAGCTTCAGAAGGCTGCCTGCTTTTTAAGACAATGCATTTTGCAACCGGAAAACTCAGTAAAGACCGCTGAGAGGGCTTAGTCAATTTGTAATGAAAATAGGCAGAGAAGAAAAACTTTTCTAAAATGAAAACTTGTGGGTCTCTTCTCGACAAATGGCAGAGTAAAGGTTTGGCAATACAATGCCTGAAAAAAGCAGGTAAAACATAAAATTCAACCAAAGAGTCCGATTTCCCTGTGTCATGGCAGCGCCAGCTTTACACTTCTCTCCAAGCCCTTTTCTTGGAATTTCAGAGCACCTATTAGGCTTCCGAGTCTTCATACATGAAGTATATAACTTGTCTGCATTTTCCAAGAAAACTGTTTAGGCAGATTCATCAGTATTGACTGTCTTGTAAAAAAATGGCTCTAAAATGACAAATAGCATCAAGTTGCTAGAAGGGTAGAGTGAAGGTGCAGAAGAAGCTGTGTTTACTGAGGAACAGGAGGAACTTTTTTTTTTATTGTTGGGGATTCATCGAGGGTACAAGAAACCAGGTTACACTGATTGCATTTGTTAGGTAAAGTCCCTCTTACAATTGTGTTTTGCCCCCAAAAGGTGTGGCACACACCAAGACCCCACCCCCCTCGTTCCTTCCCTCTCTCTGCTCTTGCTTTCCCCACACCTCCATTTGCACACAGGAAACTAACAGTCAGATACCAAAGGGTGGGGTCAGTTCCTGGTCAGATGCATGTAGCAATTTTCACACGTCTGGTTAAGGCAGACAACGGAACATGCCAAAACAAACCCTCAGTGAGGTCAGTCCCTGAACATCCCCCCATTGGTATGCTACTGGTTAAAAATAGGACCAATAATACAGATATTTGATTTTTAATTTGTAATACAATGCTACACTTACATGGCAGATTTTTTAACCATCTACCTTCCCCTCTTTCCTCCACTTTGTCCCACATCAGTCGACTCCTAGAACATACTATTTGTGGCCCCAAATCTTCTACAACAATAGGATTTCTACAACTGCTACATGATAGTCCCCAGATGGATTAATTCCTATTCCAGAAAAAGTCTCAGTTTCACAATGCATTGTTCTTATAGCTTGGTATGATACAGAAAATTTCCAAAAGGTTACCTTTAAGAATGGTAAATAAAATAAAGAGAACTTTCTTAGACAAAATTAGCCATCTATGTTAAAATCTAAAGTATTTATTATTCTGATTAAAAATAAAAGCATCAAATATAAAGCCATATTACTTTTTATATTTTATCATCCAATTAGTATATATTAAAACATTGCCCTTTGGAGACAAACCTCTGGACTTACTATTTTACACAAAAGTGTAATGCATATAAACATACATTATTTTCTAAATAATGTTTTTAAATCTAAGCATTATGAATTAACATAAATAAATTTGGGGAAAAATTAATGACTTTTTTTTATGAAGCCACCATACTGTGAAGACCACCCAAGGTTTCTGAATCTCTAAGTATTAACCTTTAAGTTGATGCATAGTTATATATAACTATAGTTAATAGTATAAGAAGTATGTGCCCAATTAACATAATAATCAGGTTATCAGTAGGAATCACCTCTACACTAAGAGCATTACAAGTATTATATCATTTAATTCTCACAATAACAGCACCAAGCAGTTATTATTATCAACCCACTTTTGTAGAAGGGAAAACTGAGACCTAGAGAATTGAAGGACCTTGCTCAATGTAGCCAACTGGCAACAGAGGCAGGGATTGCACTGTGGTTATCTGACCCTCCAGCCACACTCATAACAAAGGCCCCATACCTGGCCCACTCTATCAAATGTCAATACAGATGTCCAACACAAACACATGAATAAATAGACAGGAAAGAGAAGCTGGAAACACAAGATGTTGAGGTGTTTATAGGAACCTTTCTATTCTTTCCACATCTTTTTTAGTTAAACTTTTAACATATCTGACCTACTGATGCTCCCTCATTTTCTTTTCTCAAGACATTATTTTTCCAACTATGGATTTCTCCGGCCATACACATACATCAACTACACATTACTTTTTAATTATCTATAAATTTAATCAATATGTCCCTTTAAAAATTAATACAAATCACCATAATCATTACTTTATCCAAATAACAATCATGTCATCATTTTTTTACTTAGAGGCACCTGAATTAATTTTACATAATCAGAAATGGTAAGGAAAAAGTAAGAGGAGACAGTAAAGAAAAAAAATGTGATGGTCTAGAAAGGTGCTGTCCTCCCTTCCGCCTCTCCAGAAGTGAAATGAACAGCATCTATGCAGTGGGAGTTTGGGCTCAAGCCATGTTGGAATTCCAGTAGACAAGCCAGAACAGGATTTTGACATCTTCAAAGCCAGAGATATTCTTGGCTAAGAGACCAAAGATGACACTCAAGTCTCCAATAGTCCTGCCTAGAGAAATCTTGACCTATGAGGACCCTGGGCTTTCAAACAAGAGCAGCCTGACAAGATCAGTAGGTCGACCTCGTTCCCCAAAAGTTGGCTGGATAGGTAGACTGATGTTTGAAATGGTTAGGATTGAGTGAATTTATTCATTTTATTTCTTTAGCAACTAATTTGAGCTAAGTCCTGACTTACATGCTTAAGACATAAGAATGACCTAAAGAGGCAGAAATCCCTGGTCTTTTGTGTCCATAATTGTAGTGGGAGTGGCTAAACCCAAAGCTCACATATCAAATGCCCAGAAAACATTTCTTACTGTTCCTTGGAAGTGTGGCTGACTCTCGACTCTGCCTTCCCACTCAGTTCAGCTGCCAGCTAGAGTAGCTCCAGATGTACCCTCAGAATGTGAGACACTAAGGGCAAAAAACCCATATTCAACTCTCTGAGTTGTCTCTTTGAATCTATCCTCCCTTTGCTTGAGGTGAGGAAAAAGCCCTGCTAGGGTTAGGGATTGGGCACAGCAAACAGACAATCATCTCCAAAGAAACTCTCCCTTCGTGGCTGGAGGGAAACGATCTTCAACACTAGGAAAAATGGTTTCAATCTCTCAGTATGCTGGGAAGTGTTTAGATGGGTTAAAACAATGAGTTGTGCTTTCTTGTGATCTTGTATCTTTAAATTAGGTACCATCATATATTTTTTAGGTTGATGATTCAACTTTTGTATCCTATATTTAAATAGTTGCAAAGACAACTATGCCCCCACATGAGGGAACAACACAATTAAGTTCATGTGGGGAGGGTGAGGGAGGAGGGGAAGGGAAGAGAGAACAGAGGAGGATTGGTAATGTGCACAGTGGAAAGGTATACAGCACACTCCTTGGTGAAGGCCTCAACTACAACTTGAACTTTACCTAACAACCGCAAACAATTTAACCTAATCATTTGTACCCTCATATTAATCTGAAATTTAAAAAAAGAAAAAAAAATTAAACATATTATAGGTAATTCCCTTCACAGTGTGAGCTATTCTTTTTGTATTTGCTCTTGAAGTCTTAAATAAATTAAATTCTTACTAAAGGAAAAATAAATAAATAGTTGCGAAGGATAGAATTATTATTATTATTTTTGAGACAGAGTCTCACTATATCACCCTTCAGTAGAGTGCTGTGGCATCACAGCTCACAGCAACCTCCAACTCTTAGGCTTAAGCAATTCTCTTGTCTCAGCCTCCCAAGCATCTGGGACTACAGGTGCCGGCCACAATGCCCGGCTATTTTTTGTTGTTGTTGTTGTTGTTGTTGTTGTTGTTGTAGTCATTGTTGTTTAGCAGGCCCAGACCAGGTTTGAACCCACCAGTCTTGGTGTATGTGGCCAGCACCCTAATCACTGAGCTACGAGTGCCAAGCCAGGATAGAATTATTGATGTTGAAACAAAACCTGTTTCATTATTGTTTTAATGAATCCAATGAAATCTATCACAGTATTTGATATCCACCATTATCTTTTTTAAATACTCGAACAAGGTCTCTAATAGCTAGAAATTTTACATCGCCCTTTTCACTTCTTGAATTTAACCCCATTTTAATTCCCTCCACTGGAATGTTGCCTAATGTATCATATTGTTATGCTTGAAATGATTTTTCTATCACCCTGTCATACTTCTCTGTAGTTAAAATCTGAATATAAATCAAAATACTGAATAATTTAAAAATTGTTACAACTACAATTTTCTAAGTGTTTCAAGAATTCTTCTGAATTGGGTCCTCACTACAATTATTATTACTATAAAATTAATCAAAACAACCTGGATACATTACAAATGATAAATAATTTTAAAAATTATAATTTTGTTCAAAAGAAGTATGGTAGTGAGATGGATAGAATTTTTATTTTTGAGTAGTTCATGTATTCATGGATTAACATTACTTATTGCTGGAATAACAGAATTCAGCATTAAATGTATTCTATATTTTAGAGACATAAGCGTAAGAAAACTAGTTCACATAAAAAAGATAATGGCAGTGCAAAGAATTTGAGTATAGCAAAATTTCTCAATTTGCAGAACTCTTAAAATATATGTCAAAACATTTAATGTTGCTGCTTATAAGTCAGATTCTTGATTTCTATATATGTTCTATTTGTTTTCCCTAATCACACATGGAAAATCATAGAATCTCTCTTTGTTGTTTTTCAGAAATTTTAATAATGTATCTTTGCAGTAAGCCTCTTCTCATTCATTGTGCTTGATAACTAGTGGGTACTTTCAATCTTTAAAACCTTGTCTTTCAATATTGAGTTTTTCTTATATTATCTCTAAGAAGATGGTTTTTCTATTGTAATCTCTGTTTTCTAATTTTGCAATTTCTATTATTTGAATTTTGGACGTTCTATCATGTTCTCCATTTTTAAAATATTTTTGAAGTATTTCCTGTTCCTTTATTTTCATTATACTTCCTAAGAATTTTCTAAATGTTATTTTTTATATTGTGAAAAGTATAAATGGATATTCTTAAAAAATATATATATATGTCAAAAGTCACATGATGATATATCACCAAAAAAAGTATTTAAAATTATAACTAGATTAACTCCTACTGCAATTTTATTTTTTTAAAAGAAGGAATGATCTGTTTTTTTAAAGGATAGGTTAATAGTTTCTTCCCTGATTCTGGTAAGCAAACCAAGAATTAGCAAATGACAATCATGCCATTATTCTTTCACTTAGAGGCACCTGAATTAATTTTACATGATCAGAAATGGTAAGGGGAAAAGATGGTTTATTTTAACACATTTTTCCCAAAGAATTGTTTTGGATAGGAAACTTATCTTTTTTATCAAAAACCTTGGACCTACTGATTGGGCTCATTCCAGTGGAAAATATTTGTTATATAAATTAACGGCAAAGCAAACTCCTGTGTTAAAATCAATCACATGACTTTCTATTTAAAAACTGACTTTATTTTTTATTTAAAATAAATGTGCTAATTTGTGTATGTTTCTCTCTTTTGAATTCTAATTCTATGGTGGGAGGGGGATCAAAGAACCTCAGGTTTGCTGCGGGGATGAAATAAGTATTTCTACCTTTCTTTTTTTTTTGTCCACTTTGGATTCTTCATAGTCTTCCCATTCTTCATCAATAGTCAGTGGATGGAAGAGGCAAGGTCTCTAAATGAAAGAAACCATCTAAATTTAGAACCTTTCAACATGGTGAAAATATTTCACTTCTAATGTTATGTTACCCTTAATGGGCACTAAGCAAGTGATAAAAATAGGGTCCGAATTAGAGGAGTCTTCCCTAAATGCAATGTTTTTATAAAGTCTCTTTGTTTGGAACCTAAATATCTCTATACCTGGTGTGTGTTATTGCAGGGAGGTGGGGAGCATGGGAATTAACCACATTAAGAATTAGGACAAAAAAAATTATGAGTTTGTGTTGTAAATTATGAGAAAGAGAATTATAATGGGGAAAATGTGGAAGAAAACAAACATGACACCTGGATCACAGGTTTGGTCTTAGATAAATCAATTACTGTAAAAGAAAACACAAAAACATAAATTTGCAGATACAAAAATTGATACTGTTAAAACTATATATGGGCTCAGTGCCTGTAGCTGAGTGGTTAGGGCACTGGCCACATGCACCGGGGCTGGCGAGTTCAAACCCAGCCCAGACCTGCTAAACAATGACGACAACAACAAAAAAATAACCAGGCTTTGTGGTGGGCACCTGTAGTCCCAGCTACTTGAGAGGCTGAGGCAAGAGAATCACTCAAGCCCAAGAGTTGGAGGTTGCTGTGAGCTGTGATATCATTGCACTCTACAGAGGGCAACATAGTGAGACTCTGTCTCAGACAAAAAAAAAAAAAAAAATTATATGTGTTGTATGCCTCTTGGAAAGTGTTGGGACCCCAGAAGTACACTTACCCCTGTATGAAAATGCCTGGCTCCCTATAGATATAAATTTTGCAGTGCCTGGAACTTAAACAATTCTAAGAGCCCCCCCTTGAATAAAAATAATGCAAAATGTTAGTGCATCCATAAATACAGTTCCTTGAAAGTGGGTCATGTACCTGAGGTATGCTGAAGTTAAGGCTTCATTAGCTTCATAGCAATTCCACATCTGGATAATGGCTACTTAGCACCTAATGAATAGTAGGCCTTCCGGACCTCAGCTGAGACAGAAAGCATCCTATTTTAACATCCAATTAGAACTGTTTCCACTATCATGGTGATATTTTTTATGCACACTTGTCTCCTTCCTCTCTTAGAACACAAGCCATTTTCTGTTCCTGAACACTGTCGACAAAACTGACTAGTGGACATGCTGAAATGCTGATGACCAAATAACCAACTCATAAACCTTATATCAGGGAAGAGTACAGGGTCTGGAACAATCCCCCTTTCCGTATTTTCCAAGGCTCTCTTGTTTCTGTGAGAACCCCAAAATGTTAAGTCAACTGCTTGCTGTTATCAAATGTGTTCTGGGAGTGCACTGTTTCTTCCAGAAACCTTAAGGGCAGAACTGGTGGCTGGCGAAAGCATTGCCTGGGCCAAGACTTACTGACGATTCTGAAGCAGCATAATTTTTTTAACTTGGATAGTAGCCAGAGTCTCCTTTCGAACCTCAACGGGAATTTCTGAAAGTTTGGTAGCTTCTGGTCTAGAAGTTTTGTCCAGAGCATAGCAGGCAATAATCTTTTTTCTTACTCTATCATAATCATCACAATTTTTCTCAGCAGTTGCGGCTAGTCCCAGGCACAGCTACCACCCTGACCTCAGGCCTGGACCCAGAAGCTCTCTGGGAATGGGGGTTACATTTCCCTTTAGAAGTATATAAGAGTTCTTTCTGATTATATCCTCCTTGCCTGACAAAGAAGAATCCTTCCAAGTGAAAGGAATTCTCACTGTTTTTAGGGGTTCTAACAATTCAAGGAGATGTTATCTTTAGTTATCTAAAACTGATCCACTCTCCTGAAAGATAATTTTTCAGGGATTCCAAAATGCTCAAATCGGCAATTCTAGGGGGCTACCTTAGTGGTCATATACGGCTTTCTTCCACCTCTGTAATTAATGTACACTATAAAACAGAAGTTTATTCCCCAGCATTCTGTTGGCACTTTATCATCCATCTGCCCTTTTCCATGTATATTTATGTTCAAATTTTCTCTTTTTCCTGATAGCCTCTATAAGGACATAAATTGTATGAGGACATTTTTCTATACATCTAGTTCAGATGATTGTAAATAAGCAGAAGCCTGATTGACTTCAGGATAAAATTAAGTCACAAGTAACAATTTCTGAACCGAATGTACCTTCCTTCTTACAGCTTACAGATAAGGTTTCTGTGTGGGATACTGAGCAAGTAAAAATGAATGTTGGCAATCTAAGACCCTTTGACAGCATTCCTCCTCTCCCACCAGCTTATATCATATTCCTTCCCTCTCTTACTACCACGAACTCTTTAGCACACAGCAGGGTACTTCACTGTTACAGCTTTTATGAGTTATGTGTTTTTCAAGTAGGCTTGGAACTAACAGGTATCCCTGCTTCATCACTTTGGTGGTCCCAAAAGAATTACTGCATCTATCACTCTGTGGTTCAAATGAGTTCAAAAGAGGAAGACAGCATTACGTGATGGAAAGGGCCTCACGATCCCAATTAAATTAATAGACATTCACCTTAATCTAGTTCCACAGTACCTAACAAGGTCTAAGTCTTACTGTATAAATAATAAAATAGTAAATATAGACCGTGAAATAACCAGAACATACTTTTGTTTGATGTGTAAATTCTCAACTAAATCCAGGTAGAGAAAACAGTAACCACTAATATTTATTGAATACTTAATACATATCAGATTTGATAAACTGATTATCTCATTTTGACACCAAATTTATGAGGGAGATATTACATTTAGCCTCATTTTCCAAAATGAGAATTGAAATTTACAAAATAACCAATATGGTATTGAGTAAACTTATGTAGGTTAGTCAACTTAATGCCTAAATAGATTCCATATTTTCCTAACTACCACCATTACTGAGAAAAGTTTGAGAAACTTTCTCAGTCCAGTTAACATCATAACAAGCTCTTGGAAATTGAGATTTTAAGATTTTAAGTGAAACAAAGTATAATGAAACCAATTTTACCATATACTGATTGAAAGAAGAATTAAGTTCCTATGGCATAATTCTGATCACTGAACTTCTAAATAAAGTCCCCAAATACATTTAATGTTAAAGACATTTTTTGTAGATCTGTGACATATGATGTTGGTATTTTCATGGGTATTGCATTAAATCTATAAATCAAATTGAGTAGTATGGACATTTAAACAATGTTGATTCCATTGATCCCCGAGCATAGTATGTTTTGTATCATGTACGAGTGAAATAGGCGTGAACTATGTATACATTTAAGAATGATTAACAAAAACAAATAAACTAATTATTTACCCAATTTTTGGAAGATCAGTGAGTGATAGTGCTCACATAGGTGGTGGATTAAATGTTCGCAGATCACATGTTGTAAGGAGCACAGCCTACCACCACTCAGGTCAAAATCAAGCAGTAACAATGACGACAGGATTACTGAGCACTTCCTCACAGCATCATTTATCATCCTGCAGATGTACAATTATTGTCTACTTTACAAATTTCTATTTGATACTCAGTTGTATTCCTTCATTGATTTCCTTTCCAATCCACTTATTCCAGGTCAGGGTCATAGGTGGCCAGAATCAATCCTGGCAGCTCAGGGCAAAAGACAGAACGTAACCATGGACAGGATACCATTCCACCCCAGGGCGCACTCATACACACATACCCCCAACTCATTTAGATGGGGACAATTCAGACATACCAAAGAACCAAATTGCTCATCTTTGGGATGCTGGAGGCAATCAGAGTGCCTAGAGAAAACCCCCAACACAAGGAGAACACACACACTCCATACAGATGGTGGCCCCACCAAGAGGTGATCTTTGCACCAAAAACAATATTGTGTGCTTATTCTGGAGGTGTAATTAGGTGCCACCTATAGACTGTGATTGTAGGGTGCTTTGGAAAGCAATCCCAACAAAACGCAGATTTTTTTTAAATCAAATAGTTTTCCAAAATCAATATTCTTGAGATAGGCAGGTTTTTTTATTATTACCGTTTTGTAGAAAACTGGGTGCCTTTGGTAAATTATGCCTAGTAAATATATTGTCTTTTCAATAGCCAAACCATTTCAAGATTTCTAAACACAGTCTTTAGGGATTATCTCCACTAAAAGGATTCCAAAACCCATTGTGCAAAGAATAGTCGAGATAAGACTGTGATTGTGTCTTGAAAGAACAATACAACTCCTCAGACAAGGTATCATTTGTGGCAGATAACTTATTTTGTAATTTTGTGAATTTCCTCAAATCCCTTAGGAAGTTTTCTTACTACTTTAGAAGAAAGTAGCCCGAAGTAGCCTAAGACGTAAATCAAAACGATCTTCCAATATAAGGACTTTGATGATGGTGGCACATCTATTCTGAGGGCTGCAATGGTTATTATTCAGGAAATGATAAAGTATTTTCAGCCAGAAGAAAGATAAGCAGATAGTCATAAACACTTAACAAAAAAATACAGTGCATGTACAGGTTGCGTTACTGATATAAATGGAGTGGAAATTACCTGAACAATGTACACGTAGTTTCTGTTTGCCGATGGTGAAACAACCGTAGTACTTTGTACTATGGCAGAGCAAGCAGAATAGTAAACTAGTCAAATTTCAAAATTTACAGTTTCTTTGAAATTTGATCATACTTCAGATGCTTATAAATATGACTATGCTTATGTGGTATATTAATTTCCTGTTGTTGTTGCAACCAATGACCACAGACTCAATGGTTTAAAACAACACAATTTGGACATTTGAGATGGGTCTTATGTGGCTGAAATCAAGGAATAGAAAAACAAACACTGCCTGTTCTCACTAATAAGTGGGAGCTAAAGGATGGGTGCATATGGTCATAAACTGGTGTAAATAAAGAACACTGGAAACTAAGAAGGGGGCAGAAAGGAAAGCGGGTGAGGGATAAAACCTTATCTATTGGCTGCAAGGTGCTTCTGGTAACAGGCATGGTAAAGGCCCTGACATCAGTGTCAAACAATTCACCCATGCAACAAGAACACTTGTATGTAACTCCTAATATTTTGAAATGACTTTTTTTTTAAGGTGGCAGCAGAATTGAGTTCTTTCTGGAGGTTCTAGATGAGAATACATCAGTGTCCTCCCTCCAGAGAATGCTCAGTTCATGACTGCAATCCTTTGCCACCTGCTCTCATCATCACATCTCCTGACTCTGACTCTTCTGCTTTCCTCTTATAAGGATCCTTCTGATTACATTGGGCCTGTCTGGCTAATACAGGATAATCTCCTCAATTTAAAATCCTTATTTAATTACGTTTGAAATTAAGGCAACACCTACCTAATGCCATGAAAGGGAACATATAGCAAGATTCCAGGAATCAAGACATTGACATCTGGGAAGAGGGGATTATACTGTTATCACGTATGGTAACATACATAAGGGAGCAATTGCATGTTCCAATAGAAAGAGCTTGGGCTTTGTAGCAGTTAGACAGCTCTAGAATACAGTCCCTACTTCTCACCCACAAGCTGTGTCATCTGTAAAGTAGGTACCTCTGGCATGCCCTCATGGAAGAGTTAGGCAAAACTTTTACAAAGTTCTGAAAAGCCTGGCTTCATTTTCATTGGCTAGTGCTATATCTCATATCAAACCTTGAACCACTCAAGGATCTGAAGGAGAGAAGAGAATTATTCTATACAAAATGAATCACGGCTTACATCTGGAGCTGGAGATAACCTGATTCATAGGCTGTAGAGAAAATGATGGATTCCTTAAAAAAACAAATTAATAGTAATAATAGTAATTTAAAATAGACTTCTCTTTAAAAAGAGGAAGAGAAAGTGAATACTGAATAGGCAACCAACAATATCCATTGCCGAGACTCCAAAACTAATCCTAAGTAATAATTTTAATGAAGAATAATGCTACAAACACACCATTGCTTTCACTCCATAACATGAGGTAATTTGTTTAGAATACTTAGAATATTGCATGGCATACAGTCAATACCCAAAATACATCACCACCATTACAATTTTATGATTGCTATTACCTGGCTTTATTATATGGGGTTTCTACTAAATCTGCAGATGAATATAAAATAATAAACACTAATGATCAGAAATTTATATGATCTCAAAAAACAGAACTGACCCTTGAGTCCTGCACACTGGGAGTCCAGTATGCAGAACGGTCTACCTGTCAGAATTATGCCAGATGTTGTTGTTCATTCTCCAACACCACAGTCAGTCTTAGATGGTGGATCTTATTCAAGTTCTTCCCAATCACACGGTTCATATTAGCTTCCAGCCTCTATCTGACATTTCTTCTCTGAGACTAGAGCAGGGGTCTCAAACTACAGCCCACAAGCCACATGAGTTGGTGTGAATTGTATTTGTTACCATTTTGTTTTTTACTTCAAAATAAGATAAGGGCAGTGTGCATAGGAATTTGTCCATAGTTTTTTTTTTTTTTTTAAAACTATAGTCCGGCCCTCCAATGGTCTGAGGGGCAGTGAATTGGCCCCCTGTTTAAAAAGTTTGAGGATGCCTGGACTAGAGGCTCTTATGCATAATTCCTTCTCTATTTTGGAGTTCTTAGCACTCTCCATGTCTCCAATTTTCTGTCACTATTTTGCATTTTGGGGGTGATAATTCAGCCAGAATTTCCTGGAATCCATCTGCTCCTGGGATGCTGCTTGTTGCTACCATTATTGGCACCCACTCGTCACTGGCACTCAGATGGTAGACTGTCTGGTCCACCTAAATTCACCCAGCACAGCAAACGCAAAGGGAGCTGTCTGCTTCATTTGTAAAACTGAGATTTCCAAACGTGACCTGGTGATACAGACGGGAAGCGCCTTCTTAATAATGTGATAATGTCACCAAACATCCTAGTCTTAGTAAAGCAGAGGCAGTGAGAGACCTTAATGTGGTATGTTTTAGACCAGAATTCAGGAACAAAACACTCTCCTGTTCAGGGGTTTCTGTCTTGTTTGGTTTGAGTTAGAGTTAAGGGGATCCTAAAATCAAAATGATTGGCATCCAGCTCTTCAATATATGAACAGCATGGCCATTATAGGAAGGGCAGAATATTCTCTAAATTTGGTTTCACCGGAACACTTGTGAATGCCCTTCACTACAGAAAATGGCTTTTCTTTTTTAAAACTGGATTACCGGATACACTGAATGCAGGATAGAAGCAACCAGGCAGATTTTGAGCACTCCCTTTATTGTATCTACAATTGACCTAACCACTCTCTCTTCAATCCTTTACTATATAGAGAGCTGGGGATATATAGAAAACGGAAACGGGCTTTCCAGCACATTCTATGTCATGTACTAGCACTGCAGTCAAATTGACACACTAAATTCTTTGGGGAGTGATGATCTGCTAGCTGTGTTGTGTAACTTTGAAAAGGTAGCAAATTGAAAAAGTCAATATGTCTTCTGACTCAGAATGCTGAACTCAGAATCTCTGAATGAGGTTATACTGTGTGCAGCGTGTTGCTTAGGTATATAACATCCTATATTTTCCATCTAGGATCGGATGTTCCTAATAATTAAATTAATTAAGCTAAGCCACCTGTAAGCAAAGGTGGCAGGAGTTTGTCTGAGACGTGCTGGTTTTATGTTCCTCACACACAGTATTACTTCTTCACTGTCCAGACAAAATCTTGCTAGAATATTTTGTTCTGACACTGATTAAAACAAAGGTGCCTAGGGTAAAAAATAATGATTTTTTGACCCCCCACCCCCACCCAATGCAAAGCACTTTTCCTTATATGGACCAGGACAAGAATCTTTTTATGGGTTTATTAGAACTTGAACGTAATATCAAAACAGACCTTTTTAAACCAGAACTTTCAGGTAGTTATCCACATTTATCCATGCCTCTCCTGCTTCTTCCCACATATACAGGTAAAAATGGGGGGAAATAGAAAATGCTTTACATGCTTTCAACCAAAGGAGCAAAATCTGAGGTGTGGTAATTTTTGGAAATCTCCTCTCAAGTCTCCAGGGTCTTTGAGAACGGATGGTGTTCAGTGACCTTCCGTTGCAGCGTATCTTCCTTGGAGGATTGAAATTGATTTTCTTCGTGTTACCCTGGGAGAATCTGGAGCCCGCGCCCCCTGACCCGCGCGTTGCCTTAAGAGTGTGGCGTGGCGCCCACAGCGAAGGATGTGAGCGCTGGGCTTTGAGGGAATCACAAATGGTAGCAGCAGGGCTCTGGTCCTGCGCGCATTGTTTTGAAGTCATTCTTCCAGATTGTGCTTTCATTTAGGTTCATTCTTCTTCTCCGTGTGCTGCCTCATGTGCCAGCTCAATTCTACACTTTCTTTTTTTAGCTTCTGAAAAACAAAGATTGGTTGCCTACTAACTGATTTTATTCATATTATAAAAGCTTTGTGACTGAATTTGCAAACAGAGGTGAGATCTTTGTGGTCTACACTGTATTCATTCCCCTGTATAAAGCAATGGAAACCATCAAAAGCCTAAGGGCCTCCAGTTGTGGGCCAGACAAACTTTTAAGAGCAATCATGGCGACAGCAAAGGAACTTCGCACAGGAACCAGAGCAACTCTGCTGTGAAGCTGCTGAATTGAAGCTGCAGAGCCCCCCATTTACACAGGGCCTTCCCAAGACCCTACAAGAGAACCAAGGGCTGTGTTTGTGTGGTCAAATGTCTTCGTGGCATTTGCCAAACCAAGGCAATTAACTAGACGTGTTTAAAGAGTGACATTTCTCCCCCTTTGAGCACTCTTCTCCTGGTTTCTGGAGGTGCTGAAAAAGCCACGGGCGTTTGAGGGATCTGGCTTAAGCGAGCCTGAGTTGGGGACAGACTTAACTTAGGCTTACTGACATATAGTTATGTGATTCTCAGCCATCTGTGTGGCATTAAGTCATTGCTTGCCATCCCATCGTAGGGACAGTGACCAGGTGTGCTCTTACAGCTGTCTGTGCCAATATACCTACCACTGTGACAGGAAATACAGAGGCAGAGGGTGCATCATGGCACCACAGCGTCCTTGTGGGAGAACTGTTTTAACTGTAACACTTATCAACTTGTCAGCAAAGAATTTCACTGGTATCCAGCAAAAATAAAAATCAACTTCTGTCAGGAATATGCTTAATAATATAGCACATGCAGTTCTGGACAAATATCTATGTAGTTCGTCCCAATTTCTTTTGAGGAGAACCAAACAAAATAGAGTTTATCAGAATTCCTGTGTTAATGGGCAAGCCATTAACACATTTCTATAATAATAGAAAGTTTACTTGTAATAATTCACATATGAAAGAAACTTGATAAAGGCTTTCCTAAACTTAATAACAACTTCTTATTTTTAGGACATTACCAATAATGATTTGCAAATCTGAGGGGAAAAAAAAACTTATCTAGACCATTAATGTGATGGAAAATGTTTGAGTGATCGTGCTAAGACATATTGAATTAAATTAATGGTCTCTCCATTAAAATGTTTTTGGTCATATGAAGAGACAATGAAAGAATATTCATCCAAAAAGATATGTTAGGCAACTAATTAGTTTAAAAAATCATCCCCCCCCACCCCAGAATTAGGGATATGATATATTTGGCCACTTAATTTTTATTTCAAAGTATTATGAGGGTACAACTATTTTTACTCACATGGTTCAGTTTTATGAGGCTTGAGTCATGGTTGCAAGTGTGCCCATTTTCAGATAGTATTCATTGTACCAAATAGGTAGGTTTTTGCTTTTTCCTTCCTCTCCCCATCCCCTGCTTGACTTATAATGACTTTTACATCCCTCTGTGTATATGTATGCTCATTGGTTAGTTCCAATTTAATAGTGAATACAGGTGGTGTTTGTTTTTTCATTGTTTACATACTTCACATAGCACAATGGTCTCCAGTTTTATCCAAATTGTTGTAAAATGCATTAAGCCATCCATTTTCCTGTATAAGTAGTATTCCATGGTATGTGTTCAGCACATCTTTTAATCCACTAATGAACTGATAGGCACTTGGGTTTATTCCACACCTTTGCAATTGTAAATTGTGCTACTATAAACATTCAAGTGCAGATGTCTTTTTAGTAAAATGACTTCTTTTCCTTTGGGTAAATACCCAATAGTGAGACTGCTGGATTAAATGGTAGGTCTACTTTTAGTTCTTTGAGATATCTTTATACTGGCCATAGAGGTTGTACTAATTTGCAGTTCCATCAACAGTGTATACACATTTCTTTTTCTCTGTACCCACACCAGCCTCTATTGCTTATGGACTTTTTCATAAATCCATCCTAATAGTGGATATCTCCTTGTGGTTTTAATATACATTTCCCTGATTAGTGATGATGAGCATTTCTACATATAATTATTGGCCATTTATCTAATTTTTTTGAAAAACTTCTGTTCATGTCTTTTACCCATGTTTTATGGAAGGGTTTGATTTTTTTTTCCTGACTTGCTAGAGTTTTTTATAGATTCTGGTTATTAGCCCTTACAAGAAGCATAACATGCAGGGCAGTGCCTATGGCTCAAAGGAGTAGGATGCTGGCCCCGTATACCAGAGGTGGTGGGTTCAAACATGGCCCCGGCCAAGAAAAACTGCAAAACAAAAAAAAAAAAAGTATAGCATGCAGTTATTTTTTCCCCATTCTGTAGGTTCTATTTCCTTGGGTGATTATTTTCTTGGCTGTACAGAAGCCTTTTAATTTGATCAAATCATGTTTATTTATTTTTGTTTTATTCCGATTGCTATTGGGTTTTCTTTAAAAATTGTTTGCCTGGATCAATATCTAGACGGCAACCCACATATTGGTTGGTGTCCATTGCTAGAGAGCTCATGCTGCCTTTTGGCAGTTTCCTTTCACTCTGATTCTTCATATTTCTGGAATTCTTTTGTGATTCCTTTCATCTAGAGTAATTGATGCTTCTTATTTTTGGATTTGCTTTTGTTTAGATGGAATTTCTCTCACTTTTACCTGTATGGGTGAGTTTGTACCGTATATTGGGAAAGCACCTTCAGCTTTGTTTGTGCGCACTTTGATAACCATCTAGGTTCTGGATAGATGACTTGACTATAGATATATTTAGTGTGGTGACTTTCTCTATTGTTAGTTGTTTGTCAGCTGTAGCAGTGATGAGGAGCTGTATGTGTGGGAAGATTTCCTGTCTCTTTGTGATGAGAGAAAATGGAAGTCTTTGAAACCCTTTCTCTTTCTCCAGCTCTGTGAAAGAAGAGTGTGGATTGTACTGGTATGGCCATTTTAATCTCTGGGACAGTAGGTGGTACTTGTAAGTGAGAATTGTACTCACCCTTTATGATTGAATCAGTAAATGCTGTAGTAGGTTGTACAAATTGACTTCCCTTCAGTATGAGGTGCTCTCTGGAAGGAATAAGCTGTAGTGTTATTTATGGGACCTGTGACCAGCTCTAGTCCCACAGGAGGAGGATTTAAATGCTCCAGGTCATGGGTGGGTTTATGGAACTTTACAGGTGAGTCCTTGTTCTCTGCCACAGTGGAGTCAGGTAGGGGACTGAGGCTGAGCAGTGCTGGATTGGTTAGCTTGCCCTTAGGCTCAACAAAAGCTGATAAGTTAGCTGATTCAAGGAGTTCAAAGGTCTGCTCTCAGCTTCTGAGGAAAATCCCTATGGATGGGCTGAAGTGGCCCTACCCAACCAGAAATCTTAGGACAGTCTGAGATTCACAATTCAGCAGCCCAGCTTTCAAATCTCCCACCTGCATATCTGACCCACTATCCTGCTTCTCTGTGAAATGTCAGCAGGCAGGGGTCTCTCAGTTTAGGTGCCCTTGGGCCACAAGCCCTCAAACTGAAGAGGGGTGGGGCTCCCCTCTCTGTGGAGGAGTCAGCCTGGAATGGAACCTATTGTAGAGAGGCGGCCACTTGCAAAATTCTGGGTTCACATTACTCTTCCTGTTACAATGGGTAGGAGAAGAGCCAGAGCTCCTGGACAGCATGAGTGTCTTTCTGTGCTACACTTGGTTGCCATAGGTCCTGGGGATGTCTGCTACCTCTCTGCAGGACCTAATTGCACAGGGAATATTACCTGCGTGGGTGGTGGATGCTCTCCCAGCTCACTTCATCTTAGAACCCCACAGTATTCTCCTGTCAGTTCTGTCTACGTGGGCTTCCTCACTACCCTAGTTGAGTCCCTACACCTTCCCAGTAACCTGCTAATCTCCTGGGTGCACAGGGTCTGGCTCACTTTTCTAAACCACTGGTGTGCAATTCCATAAGTTTCTGTCAGCAGGGAGCACCCAAATAGGTGCTCAAGGCCCACAAAAGGAAAGCATGGATCCTACTTTCTGTGGAAACCTTAGCTTATAGCACATTACAGCTGTTCACCAAATTCTCAGTTCTAACTGCTCTCATGGTTGCAGTGAGTAGGGGAGGGATGTGAAAGGGAGCATCTGAATGGAAGAAAGTGAGTTCTTTGGTCTCTTGTGATGCTGTCCTTGGAGGGGAACTCCACATAGAATGTGAAAGCTCTGGGATCAGGCAAGTTCTCTTGTCCTGTGTTTGCTGTTGTGACTGGGTTTGGGGGAGTGGAAAACCCTCTAAAAACTTGTAGCCCTCTGGTCACTAAAGTCTCATGGAGGGGAGAAAGGGATGCCCCCTTACCCTTACACTGGGTTCTGAGCCTCTCTTGATTTGATCACCACCAATATCCTTTTTCCTTCATTTTCTTCCTTCTCTGCTTTGGGATTTACCTCCTTGAGGTTCCCAGGCAAGCTCCAGCTCCTCTCTCTATAATCTATACCTGATCTGTATTTCCTGTCCCTTTTCCTTTATCTGAAATTCAATCTTCCTTTATCTGAAAATCGATCTTCCTTCCTTTATCTGAAATTCAAGGATTGAATGACAATCCTTCAAGTGATGACTCTAATTGGCCATCTTCAGGACTTCCCTCTTTGACCACTTTTTAAAATCCATAAATTATACTAATTTTTTTATTCTAAATAAATATTCATGTTTGAACAGATTTATCCACTCAACGTTTTTGAGAACTATGAAAGAGTGGCATAGATGTACACCCATGCCACATATATGTGTCTATATATCTAAGTTTTAAATGTGCTAACAACTATAAGTAAAATATATTAGCCAATCTTGACAACTACTGTTCCATATTGACAAATTTGGGGAAAATGGGGCAAAAGGCATTGTGTTTAGATGACTAGAATATAGCCAAATGTCATGACTGAAAGTAGCTATTATATATAACTGGATATTCATTTTGGTGGTGGCATGGTGATTTGGGATGACAAAAACAAGTAATTCATATACTAAAGGTATAACTTGCAATTCATAAACTAAAGATATTTATTCCCTTATTTTTGCTTTTAGCAAAAGCTTTATATATCCAGTAATAAGCAAGACTTTGATAATTTGCACATTATTGGTAATGATACCATACCTGATTTTTGGAGTACTTTATAATTATTTTTTATTAAATTCAACTGCAAGAAATTTTGTTTAGTTGGGACGACAGCAAATGGAATTATCAGTAAATTTCTATAATGATACATAAAATTGAACCTTGAGTTTTGAACATTATATTCAAACATTGTAAGAAGTCATACATGATATATTATTGCTATAGAAAACATAAAATATTTAAATATATAAACTGCCACTTATATTTTCATGTCATCATCTCTAATGGCAATATCTAGATCCACAAAGTGAAGGAAAGAATCTATATTTATTTCAAGCACTTATATTTAGAGCTGGATACACAAAAATTTAAGAAGAAAACAAATCATTTGATATCAAAAAGTGTTTCTTATCTGCCATTAGTGCAACTGTTGTAAATACCATGCTGATTATAGGCGTACCTCTGGATTCATACACTAGAACATGAATGGAAGCATAAGCAAATGAAGGAGTAAATGAATCAATGAGTGCATAAATTCTTAGCACTACTGAAACTTCAAGAAGGTAGGCTCTCTTGCAGCCATGCTTGCTCAGAGAAAGGAATTGACAAGATAATTAATTTGTCTTTTCTTTACCCTGGTACTTTTGTCATTCAAATCATCTTCAAATTCAATATCCATCTCAGATGTTGACAGCAGCAAAACCCCAAATCTTCGTGGGTTTAGACACAGTAACCTTTTGTTTTAAGGGCATAAAACAAAAAATGTGGAAAAATTCCCTGTGCTCTAAGAGGTGTTAGTTATGGGGCACAAGTTTGGGTTTACAGGTGGCTCTGTGTGAGTGCTGAGTGTCAGATCCCTGGCGAGAGAAGAGCTTTGGTTTTTTAATAAACTATGTATCTTTATGTGTGTGATTTATTCATAATGGGGACCCCTTTTGCTCAGATTTAAGGGTAACATTGCCATTATTTATAATTTTGTGTTTATACTTTTTTTCACAAAGTATGCCCTACAAATGTGTAAGCTTTAGCCTCCATAAAAGCTCAATATAGCCCTGGAGAGAGCTCAATAAGCATGGAAGATTATATACATATGTGCTTGCTACAACTCCTTTCCAAACCCCACTATAATGCCTAAACTAGTGACTTATTTTTAAGTTATAAACCCCCAAGGGAAAATAATCGAAAAGGATCCAAAAAAAAAAACCAGAATTTAGAAACCTAAAAAACAGATGTGAGAAATGGTAACTGAATTAGCAGGCAGAGGAAGATTAAAACCCAGGTCAACCTTGGCCACCTTTTCTTTCACATCCAACATACATCCCCTCAGATAATTATGCTGGCTCTGCCTTCAAAATAATGGTCATCAGCATTAACCACCTTTACTAGTTCTACTTACGGTCGCAGGTTGAATTGTTCCCTACCAAAAAAAGAGACATGTGAAAGCCCTACCTCTGGTACTTATGAATGTAACTTTCTTGAGAAACAAGGTTAGGGTCCAGTATGGAATCATCAAAGTGGAAAGAGATTTGGGGACTCAGACATACACTGAGGGAGAGACAGTCCTAAAGGCAAAGGCAGAGGTTAGAATTTTGTTGCCACAGCCAAGGAACACAAAGGTTTGCTGACAAAAACCAGAAGTTGGAAGAGGCGAGAAGGAGCCTTCTTTCTCTAGAGTCTTCAGAGGGGAGGTGACCCTGCTGGGACATGGGTGTCAAACTTCCAGTCTCCATCCTGAGAGGGGATCCATTTTGACTGTTTTACTCCACTCCATTTGTGGTAATTTGTTACAATAGCCCTAAAAATTGAATACACCTTCCATTTCCTCTTACCTAGACAAATGTAGGAATTTCTCACTGCCAATTAGTCTACTTCTGCCTTGGCCCCTCCTTGAATCCATTCTCCACACAGAACCAGTGATCGTTCTCAAATATAAATTAGATCTTGTTGTTTTGAGGCATCACACCCTGCATTGGTATCCTATTGCCTTCCGAGGAAAAGCCAAAATCTGCAGGATGGCAGATAAGGTCAGAATACACCTCCACCACCCTGCCCTGCCTCCTCTCTGCCTTTGTCATCACCTCTGCTGCACATTTCACTCATTCCACTCCAGCCATACTGGTCTCCTGCCATTCATCAGACACACAAGGTAAGTTGTCACATCTCAACCTTGACATGGGTAGTACCCTTTGCCTATGGTACCCTTGCCCAGCCATTCCCTTATATAACTCCTGCTCTTCCCAAAGTAGATCTCCTCAAAGTTCAGTTTTAATAAGGCCTATCATGACTGCTCTTTTTTGAAATTTCCACTTTCCTTTCATCTCCTGACATTTCCAATCATCTTACTCTGTTCTGTTATTTTTCTTCATGGCACTAATAAGATCCAACAATATTAAATAACTTATTTAGTTATTATGTCTTTTTACTGACTGTGTCTTTCAAGCTATAACCCCCTTAGAGAGGTAACTTTGTTCTGTTTACTGTTGTGTACCAAGTATCTAATCCCTGCCTGGCCCAGGTAACTAAGATCTGTGGAGTGAATTTGTGGTATTGATGGGAGAGCCTCAAAAACATACTAATGTATATCAGAAAACCCCAGAAATACCACAATACTGGAGAATATCAGAACTTCTAAGAATAGAAAGCATTGGGGGCTGAGATGGGAAAATTGTTCTGAAAGGCATATATGTAGTTGTCAGTTCCCTGAATCTCTTTCATCCTCCAGAAAAAGAAAATAGGTATAATTTCTAGAAAGAGTCTCTAAGAGACTTTAAGAGTTTGAGAATGATTTTAAGGGCATTACATAAAATTTTCTCACTGAACAGAGAGATCCCAAATACTCTTACATTGTTTGACTTGAAGAACATTGAAATCCAAATAAAGACTTCTTTCTAAAAGAAATGACAAGCCCAAAAGAAAATATTTCCTGGTACAAAAAGTTGAGAATGCTTCAAAGAAGTGAATATATCACCATTCTTGGCAGTGTAAAGGTGCTCTTTCGACTAGAAATCTAATCTACTTTTAGGATTTCATCCGAAATGAGTGGATCACCATGCGTTTAAGGGAATATTCTAATTTGAAATAAATTCCTCATAAGCAACGGTGTAAAGTAAGTTTTTGCAGTTCTTTGGAAAAAAAATGTAACTGTAACAAAAGTAAAATTGTGTATTAAAAGAAATGCTTCTAATTAAATAGATTTAATGTAAGCCTTGAAATATCATGAACTTATGATAATTATAGTTTGGTGCTTTTCAGAAACCAGACGAATAAATCGGTTCTCAGACATTTGAGATCATAATTGATGTATAAAACCTTTCCACATAGGTTTGCCAATCAGTGTTCTAGTTGTCTCAGTTTGTTTAAAGTCTTTAAATTCAAACTATTTTGTGTCACTTTATAAATACTTGCAGAATTCTTACTGTTTGTAAGGCATTTTGGAATGCTGGAAAAAACGTATAAATAACGTTATTATTATTACATCATTACCATCGTGAGATTTGCAGAGCAGGAATATATACATATATTATATAAAGAGATATGTATATTTCTTTCTCTTTTACATATTATGTATAAATATACATTATATATTTATAATGATAAACACATAATATATGTCTTTCATATAATATATATAAGTTATATATAATATATATTATATAAAGAGATATTTTATATATATATATCTTTGCCTCACTTTTCTCTGGTCGCACACATACACACACATATATGTGTGTATATATACATATATATTTATTTATGCAAAATGCCATATATATATCCAAAATACCTTACAAACAGTAAGTATATATATATGTGTGTGTGTGTGTATGTGTATATATATATGTGTATATATATGTATATATATATACACACACACATATGTGTGTGTGTGTGTGTGTGTGTGTGTGTGTGTGACCAGAGAGAAGTGAGACAAAGAGATTATGTGATTTAGGCAAAAATTAAACCATTAGCTAGAAAATTTCACTGTACTAAGTCTTCCCAACCACGAGGCCCAAGTTCTTATGGGAATTTGGCTTTGATGAAGTTTCTAGTCTGATTTTCTGCTTACCTATGAATTCCCATCAAATGCTTACCTATGAATTCCCATGGTTTATTACATCAAAAGACACAGATTACATTTGAGGTTTTTTAAAAGCATTTTGAAGTCCCCCTTCCTGCTTCCACCCACACATTTTATTTACACCTGGTAAAGGAGAAACCATCAGTTTAAGATGTGTCCAAAAAGCCCATTGGCTCAGGCGATTACTGGACTTCCTCGCCTTGAAAATGTCATGCACATTTTAAACACATTGACAAGCAAGTTTGAAATGCTTGTCACATTTGGAGATGCTATAAAATGTAGCCTGCAAGGATAAATGGATTTTTGGTTTAGAAGCTGTTTTTAGGTCCAATCTTAGTGATTTTTAAAAATCTTTATTGTAGAAATAACATTATCACCTCTTATTCTTATCTTCCAAATTTTCTGAGATATATTGTAGTAGGTAAGATTTTCTCAACTGTAAGCTGTAAAATCTCCAATTAAAATTGGCTTAACAAAATGAAAATATGTTCAGGTTTTCGATTTACTAGAAATTCAGTGTATTCCAGGGAGATTAAGTCATATACTCAAAGACATTATCAAAGACCCAGTCTATTCCCATTTCTAGTTTTTCCATTTGGGGAGGCAGCTCTTTCCTCTTACTGGTGGTCAGAGGCTGCAGCATTTCCAGGAGGAGCATCTAGATATCACAACAACTAGGAGAGAAACTGCATTGGTCAGAACTGGGATCCCAGGCTCATTTCTCAGCCAATTACAGACAAGTATTATTACATAATATAAAAAATCTAGTATAGGGCAGCACCTATGGCTCAAGGAGTAGAGCACTGGCCCCATGTACTGGAGGTGGTGGGTTTGAGCCCAGCCCCAGCCAAAAACTGCAATAAATAAATAAATAAATAAATTGCAAAAAAAAAGCACCTATTAAAAAAATAGGATAAAATTAATGAAATGAAGAAGGAATCATCACCCACACTGTTCTCTTATTTTTTGCTCATTTCTCATAGCCACATAATCCTTCTTTTGTTAGGATGATCCTCCTCGGTGATAGCTAAACTCACGTGGAAGAATTAGAATGCAAATAAATAAATTAATAAATAAAGCAAAAAAAAAATAAAAGAATTAGAATGTATCTGTTCTGAGCCACTGTTAAAACCAAATTCAACAACATGTTAAGTTTCAGTTTCATTGATTTAAATAAAATGATAATCACAAATCTGGAATTACTTATCACCTCATGCTTCTTATCACAATGTCCCATCATTAGCAGAAAATTTATGACAAGTAAAGTCAGAAAATTTGAATTTCAGTCTTATTTATTCCATATACAAACTGTGTGACATTAGATAAATTACTGTGTCTTCCATTCTTAATTCTTCATTAATAAATTGCAGATTATTTGGGTTCTGTATAGTATTAAAACTTATTTGGGTTATTGACTAAAATAATGTAAAACCATGTTGGAACTTTAAAAGTTATACAATTCATTGAGAATTTGAAACATGCATAGTACTATGTTAACAATTTTAACAAACATTTCATTTCATTTCTGCAATAACTTTATGAGGAATGCATTACTTCTGTTTCACAGATGAGAAGATTAAGACTCAGAGATTAAGTGACTTGTCCCTGTAAGTGACAGAACTGAGATTTGAGCCAAACTGATGCCAAAGCTCATGAGTTCAACTGCCATTCTCTACAGATACACAGAACTGTTATTCTATTTCTGAAAATTCATTCACACAAATTCATTCAGGTCCTTTACTATGCTTCTGTTATGGCTTACATTACAATAATCCCGGAATATTTATTGAGTACTATGTGAAAGATACTAGGATTTAGATATCAGAAAAAAGTGTAATACAGTCAGAGAAACTAACACAATAGGCAGTAAATGTGAATAAACCAGAACGAGCAGAATATATGTACATGGGAGAAGGAGATCAGAATAGTGGGTAGCCATAAGACATCAAAAAGAAGGTGGACTTTAGCGGTTCAGGTAGAGTTCCTATACAAAGTGAGAATGAAGATAGTCCAAACCAGTCAGTATAAATCATCCTAGGGCATAGACCAATGACTAAGAACCTCTGGGGACAAATAAACTGAATGATCTGCCCAGAAGGTCTGTGTAAAGAAACTCGGAGGTTGATGGTGATGAAGAACTACTACAATAATTCTTCACCAGGGAGAAACTCTTCTCTGGATTGGAAGAGCTGGTATAAGGGGTAATGGGCCAGGTAATGAGCAAGAACTCTCCTGACAGGAAAGGACAGAGTCAGATTTTTGTCATTTTCAGCTTTAATGAGATTGCTTCTAAAGCTTATTCTTTGCCTTTAAGGGTCTCCTGTGTCCACAAATTTTAATTTTGCCAAGGGACTCTTCAAAAAAATAAAAAACTTTTGGGCCTTCCTGTAAAGCTAACATTAGGATGAATTAAAAGAAAAAAACCAATGTTGGTCAAAGGGTGTAAAGTTTCATTCAGACAGGTATTTGAGGTCTATTGTACAGTGTGGTGACTTGTTAAGCATAATACATTTTATATTTAAAAATTGCTAAAAGGAAATTCCAAATGTTCTCACTACCAAATAGATAACAATGTTGATAAATATGTTAATTAGCTTTATTTAATTATTCTGCACTATATTCATATGTCATAATTTCCCTTCATACCCCATAAATATACAAAATATTAATTTACCAATTTATAATAAAATGAAAGCATTGAAAATAAACAAATAGTAGAATAAATAATTTAAAACCTAAAGCCCTGCCTCACAAATATGTTTGTGAACTTCTATGAAATTTTCTATAGGGCAGCTTAAATCTCCCCTAAAAAGGACAACATTTCAAGAGTTCATTCTTAGAGGATATCCTCAAGAAAAAAACCAATTCTAGGAGCCTGAGTATTAGAAGGAATTCTGAACTAAGCCTTGATGAGGTGGAGATTTAAGTCAAATTTGGAGGTGAAATGAGGGAAGGTGCTATGGCATCTCTGAAAGATGCAATGAGATTAATATTACTTCCATTTTACTGTAAATAAAACTGAGACACTCCCATGTTTCAAAGCAAAACAATGTTTTTGGAGCAGGGATTCAAACCCAAGACAGTTTGATTCCAAAACTCAGCCTCTTTCCATACCATATCACTCCTTCCTCCCACTCCTACTCCATCCCCACTCTTTCCAAGGGTTTTCTTGGAAAGCAAAATGCAATGAAAGGAAGGGTGGGTATGGAAAGTAAAGATCCACCATAGAAATGCCACAATGTATCTTGGGGACTTGCCCCAGAAACACTGGCCAGGAAGAATATTGTTCTCAAAATTGAGAAAGAGGAAACCCCAGGATGCTCAGGTGTAGTTAAAACTTTCAGAGAAAGGAACGGAGAAAATGTCAGCCTAGGCCTCAGTAATAACAAGTTTTAGAACTTGAAAGAAAGAAGAAAGGCCTCAAAAAGTACTAAAGTGAGCTTCCAAGGCTTTTATAAGTGCTTTACCCTAGATTTTCTACCTAATTCACCAGATTAATCAGGGAAATGGAAATTCATGATTCCTCACCCCCTAAAATTTGATATGCACAATGCAAGATTAGCTTTTCTGAAAATGTAACATTTTAAATCCTTTCTATTGTTTTGTAAAGTAAATGATTTGCCTACTATTGATTGAATGACTTGAGGGAATAATTTGGGGCCTTTCTTTTTTTCTAGGAACCAACTTGGAAATCCAAATTTCTTTGATAAAGCTACTCCATGCATAAGGGAGATTAAAATTATTCACCCCTTGGCTATTGAAATACTTAATGAAGTTGTTCCTTTATTCAAAGAGCATGATGTGGTTCTAAGGGTTCTAAGTTAGAATTAAAGGAATTGTTTGCAACTCCACTTCCTGATCTTCTTAGCTTTCTACTAACAGGAACAGTTTCTTTTAATGAACAAAGATGCAGATGGACTTGGGCAACAGAGCAAAGTTTGTTTTCAAGATTATAGAAATAAATAAATAATTGATTGAAAATGTCATTGAGAAATCGAACTTATTATTGGCCTTCTTCTTGGATATTTAACATTCTAAGTGTATTCTTTATTAGTTGGTTTTGTTGACACCATAAAGACACTAATTTATAAAAGTAGGGAAAATGATATCATGCTTCCATATTATTCATAATAAGAATATTTCTGTGGCTAATTTTCACTCTACATTGCTTCTCTGTTCATCTAATGAAATTATGAAAATTAGGGAGGAGGGGCAAGATGGTCGACTGCAGCCAGCTTTCGACAAAAGCTCCCTTCCAGAGGGAAGGATTATGACTGGAAAGGACCCAATAATGCTGAAGACTGGGAACCGAGATGAGAGAGAAGAGTGATAACTGCATGTCCTCTCTGCTGAGGCAAACTGTGACTCCAAGAAAGCAAATTTCAGGTATAAAACTCATCAAAAAGGAAGTCTCCACCCCCTCCCCCAAGAATGTTTTTCCTTTTTTTCTTTTTGGCTCACTCTAGGTTTTCTTCAGGCAAGAGGTGAACTGAGGACCTCTTGTCTCACCCCACGGGAGAGAGTTTCTGGAAGTGGGGGCTACTGATCCAGAGGGACCCTGCTGTAACCCAAGCACCCTCTTACCAGACATGAAAGTTGAACTAATGTTTTCCCTGCCATTTTGAACTTCCAGTCCACCCTCCCCCCTCCTTTGATGGTCCAGAAGCCTAAACCCTGCAGAGACCAGAGTGTCTGAAGTTCATTGCCTGGCCCTGACACTGCAAGGGCCAAGGTAGAAAAGTGACATAGTAACTGTGAACCCAGCAGTAGTGCAGACAAATGGGGAGGCTGTCAGGCTTGGCTCTGGGAAAGTGCAAAACAGGTGAGGGAGGAGGCTTGTAAGCCATGTGCTCTGCTCTGCCAGAATGAGCACCCTACGCCCTACCCTGCCAGAGCACTTGCTGGGCACCCCACCCTGCCAGAGCTGCCCTGCTAGAGCTAGAAGCACTGCACCCTGCCCAGCCACAGCCACTGGCTATGAGCCCTGCCATGCTGGAGCCACAGCACACCTGCCCTGCCAGAGCTGCACTCTGTGGGCTCCAGCAGCAGGACTGAGTGCTGCACTCCCAGAGTGGTGCTACAGCCACCTCACTGGCCATGGGAACCACCTGGGACCTGTGCAGGGACACCTCCCACAAAGATTCAGCAACAACAGAGCAATCCCACTGGGGTCTAATCTTGGAGAGACACCTCCCCAATTCTGAGGACTACCAAAGGAAGCCAGACCTTGCCCTATAGGGATACCTGCACTGCAGAGCAACTGGTGCAAAGGCACAGTGGCTGAGGTTGAAAATCATTTACTGACTTGTTTTCCTCAGGTTCAGACTGAGCTCTGGTGGAACAGTCTCCAGTTGCCATTGAGTACCCAAGGCAGGCAGGCCTCATCTCCCCCAGTCAGCAGGTGTCAGAGGGTGGTGGCCGACCAGAGGGAGCATGGACTTTCCTTTGACTCTGGTAGACACAAAACCCTGGCACATCTGCTTATTTGAGGGAGCAGGACCACAGCCCTATGGGGTTACCAGTGACTGGACATGAAAGAGGTGCAAGGTGGGAAAAGAGATACCAGCTCCCTGGTCCAACTCTGCTACTGGGCAGGCCTTTCTGACTCCACAGACCACTGGAATGAGCCACATTTGAGCAGCCAGTAGACCTCCACCATCTAGTTGCTGGAGACCTTTCTAATTCTCCCACTTGAGAGTTGGTACTGACTGGGTCAATTGGTTTGGAACTCCTAACCTGGGCCAATCACCCAAGGACCCTCTTGGGTGGTACCCTACTTGTGTGACAATGAGAAAGGTTGATTTCCCTCTCCCAGTTGTTGCCCGTAGGGGGCAGAGTATCTTAGTTGCTTGTATTTATCCACAGCTGAGATTTCAACCCAAAGTCACTGATCCACTAGGATCAGAAAAAGACCACTGAATACTAGACAGAGCCACTTCCCCCACCACCCCAAGTAGGTCCCCAGAGCCTTAGACTGTAATACAGTACAGGTCCTTGGGAAAGGTGTAAGGGAAAAAGCTATAGTCACTAGTCCCAGATCCTTGGTAAAGGGCTGGTTAATCACAAGTACAGGAGCCACCAATCTAATTTCAGCTTTCCTGCTCATCTAGCCAAATGATGAAAAATAATCATGGGGCAGAATCAGCAGAAAAACTCTGGCTACATGAATAATCAGAGTAGATCCACTCCCCCAAGAAATGACAAAACAGACACACCAGATGATCCCATTCATAAACAAATGGGTGAGATGTCAGAAATTGAATTCAGAATTTGGATGGCAAATAAGATCAACAGAATGGAAGCAAATGATAGAATTAGAATTTCAAGGAATAATTGAAAAGTCATCTCAAGAAGCTCAGCGCCTGTGGCTCAGTGGGCTAAGGCGCCAGCCACGTACACCTGAGCTGGCAGGTTCGAATCCAGCCCTGGCCTGCCAAACAACAATGACGGCTGCAACCAAAGGAAAAAAATGGCTGGGCGCCTGTAGTCTCAGCTACTTGGGAGGCAGAGGCAGGAGACTCACCTGAGCCTAGGAATTGGAGGTTGCTGTGAGCTGTGATGCCACATTACTCTATCCAGGGTGACAGCTTGAGGCTCTGTCTCAAAGAAAAAAAAAGTCATCTCAAGAATTCAATGAATTCAAAAGCAAAATCACCAAAGATTTTGACACATTGAAGCAAGAACTTGTAGCCCTCAAAGTTCTGAAAAATACAGTAGAATCCTTCAGTAACAGAATAGAGCAGGCAGAAGAAAGGATCTCTGACATCGAAAACAAAGCTTTTGAACACTCCCAAAGAAGAAGCTCAGAGAGGAAGAGAAATTGACAGCAAAAATGGATCATTCTCTCAGAGAGCTCTGGGATAATTCAAAGAAAACTAATATTCGCCTTATAGGAATTCCTGAAAACTACGAAGTTGCTTCAAAATGCACAGATGTTCTGGGGTTAGAAATAATCGGAGAGAATTTACGAAACATGGCAAGATATTCTGAAATTCAGATAGCAGAGATTTTTAGTACCTCAGTATGATTCAACCCGAATAAGACATATCCCAGACACATTATAATTAACTTTGCCAAAGTTACTATGAAGGATAAACTTCTGCAACCAGCCAGGCATAAGAAAACCATAACCTACAAGGGGAAGAATATTGGAATGACTGCAAACTTCTCTGCTGAAAATTTTCAAGATAGAAGAGGGTAGTCATCGGCCTTTAATCTCCTAAAACAAAATAACTTTCAACCCAGGAACCTGTATCCAGCTAAACTGAGTTTCATCTATGATGGAGAAATTAAATACTTTAATGACATTCACATGTTGAAGAAATTTGCCATAACTAAACCAGCTCTCCAGGATATTCTCACAGCTATCCTCCATAATGACCAGTGCAATCCTCCACTATCAAAGTAAACTCACTTAGAAACTTTTGATCAAATTCCAACTTCCACAGTGATGAAAGGATTAAAAGTATCCACTGGATTTTTGAAAAACTTGATACCCAAAATACTACCAGGCTTATCAATACTCTCAATTAATGTGAATGGCTTAAATTGTCCTCTAAAGAGGCACAGATTGGCTGACTGGATACAAAAACTCAGGCTGGATATCTACTGCATACAAGAATCTCATCTTACCTTAAAAGACAAATATAGACTCGAGGTGAAGGGATGGTCATTTATATTTCAGGCAAATGGAAAGCAGAAAAAAGTAAGTGTTGCAATTTTATCTTTTAGGCTTTAAACCAACAAAAGTAAGGAAAGATAAAGATGGTCACTTCATATTTGTTAAGAGAAACACTCAACATGATGAGATTTTAATTATTTACATTAATGCACCCAACCAGAATGCACCACAACTTATAAGAGAGACTCTAACAGGCATGAGCAATGTGATTTCCTCCAGCACCATAATAGTCAGAAATTTTAACACCCATTTGGCAGTGTTGGATAGATCCTCCAATAAGAAAGTAAGTAAAGAAATTATTCACTTAAACTTAATCATTCAACAATTGAATTTAACAGACATCTACAGAACATTTCATCCTAACAAAACTGAATACACATTCTTCTCATCAGCCCATGGAACATCCTCCAAAATTAATCATATTTTAGGTCACAAGTCTAACCTCAGCAAATTTAAAAGAAGAGAAATAATTCCTTGTATTTTCTCGGACCATCATGGAATAAAAGTTGAACTAAGTAACAACAGGAATACTCATACAGCAGTTACTCGTACAAAATCATGGAAACTAAATAACCTCATGCTAAATAATAGCTAGGTCATAGATGAGATTAAGAAGGAAATTACCAAATTTGGGGCACAAAATGATAATGAAGACATGAATTACCAGAACCTCTGGGATACCTCAAAGGCAGTCCTAAGAGGAAAATTTATAGTGTTGCAAGGCTTCCTCACAAGAACAGAAAGACAGGTAGTCAACAAATTAATAGGACATCTCAAGCAACTGGAAATGAAAGAACATTCCAACCCCAAACCCAGCAGAAGAAAAGAAATAACTAAAATTAGAACAGTATTAAAAGAAATTTAATACAAAAGGATTAAAGAACAGATCAGTGAATCAAAAAGTTGTGTTTCTGAAAACGTCAGTAAAATAGAAAAACCTTTGGCCAACCTAACCAGGAAAAAAGAGTAAAATCCCTAATTTCATCAATCAGAAATGATAAAGACCAAATAACAACAGGCTTCTCAGAAATTAAAAAAATACTTAATGAATATTATTAAAAAACCTCTATTCTCAGAAGTATGAAAATCTGAAGGAAATAGACCAATACTTTGAAACAAGCAACTTTCTTAGACTTAGGCAGAAAGAAGTGGAAATGTTGAACAAGCCTATATCAAGTTCTGAAATAGCATCAACTATAAGAAATCAGCTCAAAAAGAAAAGCCCAGGACCACATGGCTTCACATCAGAATTCTACAAAACCTTTAAAGAGGAACTAGTACCTATATTACTTAACCTTTTTCAGAACATAGAAAAAGAAGGAATACTCTCCAACCCCTTCTATGAAGCAAATATCACCATGATCTCCAAAACAGTAAAAGACCCAACAGGAAAAGAAAATTATAGACCAATATCTCTAATGAATATTGATGCAAAAATATTCAATAAGATGCTAGCAAACAGAATCTAGCAACACATCAAACAAATGATACATCATGACCAGGTGGGTTTCATCCCAGGGTCCCAGTGATGGTTCAATATATGCTAATCTATATATATAATGCAAAACATGAACAAAATAAAAAATAAAGACCATATGATTCATGCAATTGATGTGGGAAAAGCTTTTGATAATATCCAGCATCCTTTCTTGATCAGACCACTTAAGAAAATAGGTATACAAGGAACATTTCTTAAACTGATAGAGGCCATCTACAGCAAACCCACAGCCAATATCATGTTGAATGGAGTAAAATTGAAATCATTTCCACTCAGATGAGGAAACAGGCAAGGTTGCCCATTGTCTCTACTGTTTTTTAACATTATAATGGAAGTCTTAGTCGTAACAGTCAGGCATGAGAAGGCAACCAGGTATATTCAAATAGGATCAGAGGAGATCAAACTGTCACTCTTCACAGATGATATGATTATATATCTGGAAAATCCCAGGGAATCAACTACAAAACTACTAGAAGTGATCAAGGAATACAGCATACAAAATCAATACTCACAATTCTATAGCCTTTACATACACCAACATTAGTCAATGGGAAAAACAATCAAGGACTCTATTCCCTTTACAACAGTGCCAAAGAAGATGAAATATCTGGGACTGTATCTAACAAAAGAGATGAAATATCTCTATAAAGAGAACTATGAAACTCTGAAAAAAGAAATAGCTGAAGATGTTAACAAATGGAAATATATACCATTCTCATGGCTGGGAAGAATCAACATTGTTAAAATGTCTGTACTTCCCAAAGTAATCTACAGATTTAAGCAATCTCTATTAAAGTACCTCTGTCATACTTTAAATATCTGGAAAAATTAGTACTTCATTTTATATGAAAACAGAAAAACCTTGAATAGCAAAGACATTACTCAGAATTAAAAACAAATCAGGAGATATCACGCTACCAGACTTCAGACTATACTATAAATCAATAGTGATCAAAACAGCATGGTACTGGCACAAAAATAGAGAAAATGGAACAGAATTGAAAACCAAGAGATGAACCCAGACACTTATTGTCATTCAATCTTTGATAAGCCTATCAAGAATAGAAATTGGGGAAAAGATTCCCTATTTAATAAATGGTGCTGGGTGAATTGGCTGGTGACTTGTAGAAGACTGAAACTGGACCCACACCTTTCACCTCTAACAAAAATTGACTCTTACTGGTTAAAGGACTTCAACTTAAGACATGAAACTATAAAAATTCTTGGAGAAAGTGCAGGGGAAACACTTGAAAGAATTGGCCTGGGAGAACATTTTATGAGGAGAATCCCCAGGGCAATTGAAGCAACATCAAAAATACATTACTAGGATCTGATAAAACTAAAAATCTTTTGCACTGTCCAACACAGTAAGTAAAGGAAATAGACAACCCTCAGAATGGGAGAGGATTTTTGCAGGTAATATTTCCAACAAAGGTCTAATAACCAGAATCCACAGAGAACTCTAACTTATTAATAAGAAAAGAACAAGTGATCCTATTTCATTGTGGGCAAAAGACATGAACAGAAGCTTCTCTGAAGAATATAGGTGCATGGTCTACAGACATATGAAAAAATGCTCATCATCTTCAATCATCAGAGAAATGCAAATCAAAACCACTTAGAGATATCATCTAACTCCAGTAAGAGTAGCCTGCATCACAAAATCCCAAAACTACAAATGTTGGTGTGGATGTGGAGAAAATGGAACACTTCTGTACTGCTGGTGGGAATGCAAGCTAGTATGTTCCTTTTGGGAATAAGTTTGGAGAACACTCAAGGATCTAAATGTGGACCTGCTGTTTGATCCTGCAATTCCCCTAACAGGTTTATATCCAAAAGGCCAAAAATCACTTGACAATGAAGATATTTGCACCAGATTGTTCATTGCAGCTCAATTCATAATTGCCAAGTCTTGGAAGAAGCCCAAGTGCCCATCAACCCATGAATGGATTAATAAATTGTGTTATATGTATATCATGGAATACTATGCAGCATTAAAAAAAAGATGGAGACTTTACCTCTTTTATGTTTACATGGATGGAGCTGGAAAATATTCTTCTTAGTAAAATATCTCAGGAATGGAAAAAAAAATATCCAATATACTCAGTACTATGATAAAAGCCAATTTATAATCACTCACACTTTCATATGAGAGGGGATGAATCACAACTATAGCCCAGGATGAAGGAGGGAAGGGGAGGGGCATAGGAAGGGAAGGGGTGGTTCGATAGAGGGAGGGTTAATGGTGGGACCACACCTATGGAGCATATTACAAAGGTACAAGTCAAATCTATCAAGTATTGAACACAAATGTCTTAACACTGTGATTAAGTAAATGAGGTGAAAGCTATGTTAACTAGTAGGATGCAAGCACTCCAATTTGTACAAATAATCAATGCATTGAATCCCTCAAATGCATAAATGTATTCATGATCTATGTATATATGACTTAATAAAAAAATAAAAGAAAAAAGCGAATTAGAATGCTATTCCACGGACCACAACTCTCTTTCACCAAATCTGAGCTAGGATTCCCTTAGTCCTCTTTTGACTACACCCCAACCTTGTGCTCTGTCCACAGGCTACTTGGTCCGGTTTTAGAAAGATCCTGCTGAGTCAGTTTAGAGAAAAATCCTCTGATCACTCTTGATATGTGATCAAATTCCTCATCCCTCACCCTCTGTTATCTTATCACCTGGGTCTACCTTCAGCAAGAATCTTGTTGAGTTGGTCTTACCAGAATCCTCTAGCTTTTGTAATTTTCCACTAACTCCCACCCTGCTTCTTGCCTTTAAATTCCCACTTTTCCTTGTTGTATTTAGAGCTGAGCCCAACCTCTTTCCTTACTGCAAAACCCTCATTGCTGTACTTCACGTTGAATAAAGCTTTTCTTACTGCCTTTAACAAGTGTGATTAATAAATCTTCTTTAACATCACTCTTGGAGTTCATGTAGTAGCTGCTATTACCTCTTTCTTGAAAGCATTTAAATGAGTCTGAAATATACATATATCCCACAGAAATTTTCCCAAACCACAACAATTCTATGGGTGCCCATAGAGTTCATGTATGATTTAAAACAATTGTCTCTTTTTAATTGCATGTGAACTTTATGGACACCCTGTATATGCACGTGTATATATGTATATGTATATGTGTGTAAATATACACACACAAAGCCATGTGTACTCTATTTCATAGAAAATTAAAGAAATTTCAAACCAATTTATACTTTAACTCATTTTTTTCTTAGGTGCTAACTTTTTTAAGTCTTAACCAAAAGCTCTATGAGATATATTATTCAAGTTAGATCATTGTTTTAAAGGATGTCATTAAAAATAGCAACCCAAATAGTTACTTTATATTTAACTTTTAAGACACATGTATTATACAAAGGTACACAAGTTTTAATGAAGATATAAAAGCAATTCAGTAATGTGCATTAGTTTAATCTGTTCTTAATTCAGTTTCTTCCAGTGCCAGGGAGTAACACAGCTCTTACTCAGTTTGTAATACCTTTGCTAATACTAATTAGCTATAATAAAAACTGACAAACGGTATCAGATCCACTTTTTCTTATTGCAATAGCAAAAGTCAGAGTCAAAAATTTAGAAAGAGAGAGATCAAATAGTGAAAGAATAGAAAAACAAATTAGCCTAAGAATTTGCACTCCTATGTAATCTTTTTCTTTGATTTGATTATAAGTTCTTTGTTGGCCGTGAGTTCCTACATGCCCCTTCCATACCAAGGAACAACAATTTGTTACTATATATGCCTAAGTGGAAAGTAAGATGTCCGGCCAAACTTTACACCTAACACAAGCCAATCACTCACCTTACATTTGAATGCTTATCAAGTCTTTCATATTATGAGTTATTTGCTCAATTTCTTTTTAAAAGCAGAATATTGTTCATGTGATTTTCTTTTCTTTTTTTTTTTTTTAAATTTCAGGTTAATGTGAGGATACCATCAAGCAAATCACAATATTTGAATTTGTTAGGTAGAGTCCCTCTTGTAGCTATGTCCTACACCCAGGAGATGTGTGGCTCCTGTAATTTTCAACCTCAGTGCACATTAGAATCATCCAACAAACTTTGAAACAATTCCAATGTCAGGGATGTTTTCCAGAGATCCTGACTTAATTTAGTCTTGAATAGACCCTGGGCATTGGAAAAAAGTTAAATAACACATATAATTCTAATATGCAGACAGGTAGAAAACTACTATAGGATCATCAATATCAGTTTTAGACACTTAAATAAATTACCACAACAGTCAAGTAATAAGGAGGCAAAGAAATTTAACATAGGCTCAGTAATACTTCCTGTGAGTATGATGTTATGTTGATTTATGTTTGATGTCTTTAAAAAACACTAAAACCATGCAAAACAGCAATTAAGTATATTACACAATATTAATTGAGCACCTAAAATGGAAAAAGAACATAAAAATAGAATTATATGAATGTTATACTTCCAACAAATTATTATACAGGGACTGAAACAGTGATTAATGGCAACAACAGAAAACAACTTATACATCACTTGTAGCTCCTTGCAGATTTCAAAGTTTACATATGCCTATTTGTAACACACCTATTGCAATAATACCTTGGCTTAATCTTAGTTATGCTAAAATTACTTACTATGATTTATCATTGCAATTACTTGACCAAGATGAAAAAAACACCAATTCAAAATTAATATCAATGAAAATTATCAATATTTTAACTTTCTACTTTCTGAAACATTTATTTGAAATTAATGTTTTATACTACTAGACTTTTTTCCTTTGCTATGACTTTTAGTGATTCGTTAATAAATGGTTCTAGAAAGCTGCAAAGAGTAAGTATTCAGGGCGTCTGTGGCTCAAAGGAGTAGGGCACCGGCCCCATATGCCAGAAGTGGTGGGTTCAAACCCAGCCCCAGCCAAAAATTGCACACACAAAAAAAGAGCAATTATTCAATTGCCAATTGCCTGTTGAATGAGTGAAGCAAAACTTCTTTTTGTTTTTCAAACATCAATATTAAGAAGATTTTGTGCCACATTAGATGATCTCAGTGGCAATCAGAGGTGGTTGAAGAGCATCTGAAAATAAATTTGTTAATGTGGAAGGAGCTCTGAGAAGGACCTCCAGTCTGTTGATACTTTGCCCTATTTTAGTTGTTCTATAAGAGATTAAAAGTTGCATCATACCAGCTAACACTTATGAATCATTGCTGTGTGTCAGGCCCTATTCTAAGCATATTACCTGTATTAGCTCATTTAAGACCCCCATTAATAATGAGGCTTTGGCTTACATTATATGGATCATCATTATTTATAAATTCTAAAGAAAAGGTTTTTAGGCAGAGCTGATTAGATCCAATTGGCTTCCAGGAAATGTATATCAGAAAACCAAATCACTAATTGCATTTTAAATATTCAGAAGTGGTTTGTTGAACAAAAGTAGTTCCAAAGACGTTATTCATAATGATGCTAACCTTTTTGATGAATTCAAGAATGACTCTGCATCCTAATGTTTGATCTTTCACTTTTTCTCTTTCTCCTTATTTTTTTTTACCACCCGCTCCAATGATTAATCTTCAATAATGAAGCCAAAGTTGACTTCTGGCACTTGTTGCTTGGGCTCTACCACCCACTTTCTCTAATTTCAATGACATTTTGGACTAGAACCAACCACCAGCCAATTGATTCAAAACCTTTCAAAAGGCTCCCCTGGCCACCTCAGCTTGCTTGTCCCGTCTCCATCCTCTCCCCGACTCCAGTCCTCACAAGCTCAGTTACTATCTCTTTCACCAGCCACACTTTCCATCTTCCTAACTTGCCTCTAGAACACTCTTAATGCTAGTTTTCTAACTAATTCCTGCTCCAGTTTTCATAAAAGGGTGAAGGAAAATAAGTCTTCCTTAGCAGAAAAGCTATGCCGGTTTCATTTAGCCACCTTCTTATTAGAGAAACATTTATGATTTGAATTGTATCCCCCTAAACTCATATGTTGAAGTTCTAAACTACAGCACCTCAGAATGGAACCCTTTTGGAAAGAGAGTCATTATAGTGGTACTTAATTAAATTGAAGTCATACTGGGGTAGAGTGGACTTCTGATCTTGTATGACTGGTGTTCTTATAAAAAGGAGAAACTGGAACACAGGCATGCATGCCAGGAGAATGCCATGTGGAGATGAGGGCAGAGATGAAGACAATGAATGCAGAGATTGCCAGCATCCTTCAGAAGCCAGAAGACAGAAGTGGAGCAGATTCTTCTTCACAACCTTCAAAAGGAACCACAAGTAGAAATTCAGACCTCTGGTCTTCAGAAATGTGAGACATTAAATTTCCATTGTTTAAGACACCCACTTTGTATTGCTTTCTTATGGCAGCTCCGGCAAACTAATACAGAAACTAAACACACAGCTGGCTTTACCACCATTCCCTTGTAGTTTACCACCTCTCTAGGGGAGGTCTGGATCTAGTTTGATTTCCCTGTGCTTGTCGCCACATAAATTGGGGATTTGATTTCACCAGGCTGATTTTCCCATCTGTGAAATGAGATAACAGAAGGAGATATTATTAAAGATAGTGTGGACAATAAGATAAGAATTTAGGTTCTGGAATCATACAGAGCTACGTTCCTTGTCACCTGTCACTTACTGCCATATAATTTCAGAGAAGTTCCTTAAGTTAGCTACTCCTTTCCATAGTACAATTAAATTGTCCAACTATCAGCATGAGTACTAGGCCTAGGCAAGCCAGGGTGATAACACAACCCTAGTCATGGCAATTGATTCATTGATAGGTGTGAGACCCAGGCCAGCCCAAGGGGCAGCTGCGTAGACAGAAGAATTGTTAAGATATGGGATCTTTTTCCTAGTGCCTTGATTAGAAAGCAGGCACAGCCATCTCCTGACTACCGAACCCTAGGCAAGTCCCCTGACCTTTCCAAGCTAGTTTTTCCAATCAGTTTTTAAAATAATGGGAATAATAAAAACTAGCTCTCAACTGTTTGTGGACTGTAAAGTTCTTAACACAGTATCTCAAATGAACTGTTGTAAGTTACATTTTTATTCTGTGTCCTTCCCAGTATTATCAGGGTGGAGACGGCAGGGGAAGGGGCAAAAGCCTTTGTTTTTCTCAGGTGAGGGAACAATCAGGACATGCCTGTAGCCACATGTGCGGCCCTCACAGAGAAGACAGAGACACAAGGAGAGTGTTCTGGAAGAGCTGGATCATCTAGTCTAGTCCCTAAGGTCCTTTAGCTTGAAATCTGGGAACTATTCTGGTATGTGCCAGTGTCTCTTCCTTTTCTCACTGAAACTATAATAATACCAGTTGAATTCTTGTGATATATACACAACAATCTTGTCTATTTCTTCATCCATAAGATATAATTAGGAATAGTGGCTACCTTACAGGGGTGTTATATAGATAAGATATAAAATTCTAGGTCAGCCATGGTATCTCAAGCCTGTAATCTCAGAACTTCGGGAGACTGAGGAAGGAGGCCAGGGTTTTAGACTAGCCCGAACAACATAGTGAGACCCTGTTTCTATAAAAAATAGACAAATAAGCCAGCATTCTGGTACATGCCTATAATCTCAGTCACTCGGGAGGTTAAGGCAGGAGGATCACTTGAGCCCAGGAGTTTGAGATCATGAAACCTCTACACTCTGGCCTGGGTGACAGAGTGAGACTTCTCCCCCCAAAATTAAATTCAGTTAAAAAAAAGTTCTCAGTACAATGCCTGCCATATAATATGCAACTAATTAATGATAATTATAGAGTTTACTATTTTAATGTCACTGAGAAAAAAATATGAATATATGTAAAAAATATTTTGATAAAGTAAAGTCTGAAGTGTCATATAAATTCAAAATTATCTCACGATGATCTTGATGATGTATAAAAAAATTAAGTGGAGAAATGCTTCTCAGCAAAGTTTCGGTGGGTTCTCTCCCAAATGATTTAGTGACATAGTTTATGCTAGTGAATTTTCTTTACCTTTATGTGAAGATGGGGAAAGCTAGCTTCATGCTGATGCATATAAGTGGCTCATAACATTGACCCCCATATGCCAAAGTCACTTAAAAGTTACACCACTTATCCACCTGGGAAATTTGGGGAAGACTACTTTATGACTATGAACCTCAATTTTTCATCTAGGTTAGCATATTTATCTTACTTTTCCTGTGTCTATGAACAGGAAATAAAAAACATATGTAAGCATCCTTTCCTATTGCTATTGAACCTCTCCCAACAGTTTCTAGAAAGTGTCTCAAGAATACTAGCTTAGGAGCATTGAGGTAGATGTTTCAAATTGAAAAATAAATCAAGAGGAGAGAGAAAGAACCTTGCTGAATTGGAAAAAATAGTCCACACCATGTGTTTCGTTAAAATGGAATGAAAGGGGACAAAAACATGCCTTTCTTTTCTTATTACACCTGGGTTTTCTCAACATTTCCTTGATGACGTGGAAATAATTACTATCTACCCCTACAGCTCAGTGATTGTAAAAGGAAAAGTTGTTTTAAGAATGAAAAGTTGCCAACATTTTCTGAAGAACACTGTCTAACAAAGAGCTAATGCCATCACTTTCATCCAGAATATCAAACTTTAGTGTGAACAAGAATTCCCAAAAGCTACTTTTTTTCCTCTCAGGTATTTTGGTACATTATTAGCCTGCCCTTTGTGGATATGATTTTCTTTTGAATTTAAAAACATTTTAGTTGATTTGGGTGGGGCGCAGTGTCTCACACCTATAACCCTAGCACTCTAGGAAGCTGACACAGGTTGATTGCTTGAGCTCAGAAGTTTGAGACCAGCATAAGCAAGAATGAAACCCCATCTTTTTTTTTTTTTTTTTTTTTTTTTTTAGACAGAGCCTCAAGCTGTCACCCTGGATAGAGTGCTGTGGCATCACAGCTCACAGCAACCTTCAATTCCTGGGCTCAAGCAAGTCTCTTGCCTCCGCCTCCCAAGTAGCTGGGACTACAGGCGCCCACCACAACGCCTGGCCATTTTTTGGTTGCAGCCATCATTGTTGTTTGGCAGGCCCGGGCTGGATTCGAACCCACCAGCTCAGGTGTAAGTGGCTGGCGCCTTAGCCCTTTGAGCCACAGGTGCTGAGCCAAGACCCCATCTTTTCTAAACAAAACTAGAGAAATTAGCTAGGTGTGGTGGTTCGTGCTTGTAGTCCCAGCTAGTCAGGAGGCTGAGGCATAAGGATCATTTGAGCTCAAGAGTTTGAAGTTGCAGTGAGCTATGATGCCATGGCACTCTACCCATTGCTACAGAAGAAAACTCTGTCTCAAAAAATATATATATAAATATATATATATATAAACTGATTTGAATTAAGTATGACATCCATAAAGGTAGTTAAATCAGATCACTCCAGTTATTTTTAAAAGTTAGCTTCTATTTGACCTCATAAAGAAAAAAGTAGTTACAGATAATCAAAGAAGTTGAAAACCAAAGTTTTTTTTTTTTTTTGGTGGGGGGAATTCATTGAGGATACAAGTAACCAGGTTACACTGATTGCATTTGTTAGGTAAAGTCCCTCTTCTAATCATGTTTTGCCCCCAAAAGGTGTGGCACAAAAATTACTCAGAAAAGAAGTATAATAATTGATATTATTTAAAATATCTGGTACTTTTGGTTTGGTTTTGCTGTAAAATATGATTAGGAACCTGAAAGTCTACAATATCTTCTTCAGTGACATGCTTAAGTTTCATGACTTATTTATTTCTATCTCACATGGGATATTAACTTTTCTATTACTAAATAATACATTTCTTTTGTTTAATTCTTCTTTTCCTCAGGAGTATGGTTGTTTTAAAATATTTTTATTTATTTTATATTTATTTATGTTAATATTTTTATTTATCTTTTTCTTTCCACAAAAAACTTGATTTAAAATTATTAATATAGAGATGTATTTCCTTCAAAGTATTTATTTAATTTTGGGTAAGGTTGCTATAAACTTGAGCAGAAAGAATTAAGCTCTCTTACTAAATTTTCAATTTGCAATTACAGTAAGATAATATGAATTTCAAATTTGACAAAGTAACATTAGAAAAGAGGGTCTGATAAAGACCACGACTTTAGACATAAAAGTCAAAGGTAGAATAAATTGCATAGCAAAGAGTGGGAGAACCTACAGAACAATAATTAAAGGAAGCCAGGGAATTATATGAAAAAATATCAGAACATCCTCTTAAAATCTTGGGTACTCTACTGTGTTCTAAATCATGTGTCTGAAATGAACACAGTTTTTTAGATTCTAGAACCCAAGATCTTACACCGAACTATAGAGATCTTATAAGCATAAACTAACAAGAACTAAAATATCTTAAATACATTTGAGGATAATGAAAAGAAATATAGTTGTTATTTAAAACAACAACGGTTTTCTAAGGGGTAGAGTTGTATTAAATGGAAGGCCTCCTGATTCTATAGAGCATTATTAATGGATCGGTTGTGCCAAAGCCACCAATTCAGCCTGAGAATAGCCACTGGAGATTGTTTAGATGCTGTGCATAGTGGGATAAATTTGGTGCTCTGAGGAAAGCAAATGAGGATGAAAGATCAGTGGGAGAATGGAGAGAGACCACTTAGTTAACTCTCTTTATGTAACTCAGCTCAATGTAAATTAGCATACAAAAAGCTTGTCACAAAGAGAACTGAAGAACATAAAAGTCTAATATTCAACTGGATTTCTTTGCATTTTGAGATAGAAACACTTCATCTCTCCCAAGACATTAGTAAAGCCTAATGGTACATAAATTCCCTGAGTGTGATTTTACATAGATATAATAGAAGGTCTGGTTTGGCAGAGGAGCAATGTTTTTGAGATGACAAGACAACCTCCAAATGAAATGTTATCATTGAGAAGCCTTAGTTCCCCAACACGTGGGCTTCACCACAAGGTTGCTTTATGAATTGGTAGATGGCCAGGTTATTGAGCTAGGAAGCAGATCTCTCCCTGATTACACCTTCGGATGAGACCACATTCCCTACTGACAGACTATAAATTCATCAGCGAGCTTGAGCCAATACACACAGATAGACTATGCTGATAGAAATTGAAATAGTTTTTTAGAATGTTGTTTTAAGTCATTGACTTTTGGAATAGTTTTTACACAACACACACATAGATAACTAATACTTTGATGAATACTAAAAGAGAGATTTGGTGTGTAAGTGTATTACACAGAAACACTCCAATCACACCACATTAGTTTCCTCTACACACTCAAAATGCTAAATCCTGCACAAAACAATATATTGTGTTACTGGTCTTAAACCTACCTCCTTCGAGATTCCAGCATGACCCTACTCACATGACTGGTGAACTTCAAGAACTTCCCCATTCCAAAATTATTTGAAGCATTTAGAAGGGTAAGAATAGGACAAAGAAGGAAGAGCAAAATAGTAAGAAAAATAGTGAGTGGTATGTGCCACACATTGTTCCAAATGCTTTAATCCCCACAACCGCCAGCAATGTATGTGCCATTTATAATCCTCATTTTACAGATGAGAAAACTGAGACACAGGAAATCCAGTAATTTTCTATGGTTATACAATTAGTAAGCAATGAAGCTGGGACCAGAGGTCAGGCTGGCTAGGACACCGTGCTTAATCGCTACATTACATAATTTTCTTTTTAACAAGTATTAACATCCTTTCCTAGCATAACGATGAGATAGGAAGGGACTTCTTTCTCAGTGAAGTTAGACTTTGAAAGTGAGGGATTAGCTTCTCCGCATTTCCTGCCTTTTCTGCCTTTGTGCCTGCTTAGAAAAGGAGAGGCCAGGAAATAGAGACAACGCCATTCATCTCAGGAACAGAGTGGGCACTCACAGGCATACATGTCCTACTGAGACATTAGTTAGGGTTTCTTTATTCAGTGTTCAAATAAGAGGTTATATTTTCCTCAGGAATATGAAAAGGAAGAAACACTCCTGTTTAATCTTTTTTCCATGATAATTATATGTAGGAATATCAGAGTTTGAGCTGCAACTTACCTACTTACTAAAAATAGATCTTTAATTAAATTCCTTCTTATGGGATGGTAGTGGTCCCTGGTTTTCATGTAAATGATCACCTGTCTGTCTGTTGAATGCATGACAAATTATGTTCTGCTATTGTTTAAAGAGAGAATCATGAACGTTAGAGATGGAAGAAGCAGAAAGATTCATGATATTTTACTAATTAATACAGACAAGTATATGACTACAAAAAAAAAAAAAAGAAAGAAAGAAAAAGCCTGAAGTAACAATATTTCTCACTCTATCCAAAGAACATAATACTTCAAGGGCTCTCAGTTAGTAAGAAGCCTGACTTGTTGACAGCTGGAAATATTCGTGAATGTCATTTCTATATTCTTTCTACTGCCTAGATAGTGTGTTTTTTTTTAACACTTAAATGTCAACAAGTTTGAGTCGGTGTAAATAGGTTACTTCCACATCAGTCAGTGACAGCAAAATCTCAAAATGTTAGAAGAGGGAGACAGAAGTTGGAAAGCTTTTTATGTTTCTTGTTGAGGCTCATTTGTTCATTATTTATTGCTAATAATTTATAACCAATACCTTATAAATGTTGGAACGATCAGTAAGATGTCTCATAATTACTTTTACCTTGGTGGCAAATGATTCACTAATAAAATGGGGCTGCCTATACGACAGAGCCCTTGGACTCTATGATGTCAACCTGTCTTGTAAATGAGAACAATGTATAATGAGCTTCCTCTGATAATGTCAGTAAGGAAGTCCTACTAGGAAAAGGAAAGCAACGGACATGTCTCAGCCTGAACTCTGATGTTTAACAAATCATGTTACAAGGAGAGGCCACTAAATACAGTAGCACATAGTACTCTACAGTTATTAGCACTATCATCAAAAATAACATTAGCATTGTGGAGTTTAAATTTACATGGAAAGGTGGTCGTCAAAACATTTTAGATCTATGGCAGATGTCAAAGAAATCTGAATCAAAATTGTAATAGCATGTCTGTATGAACAGAGATGCTGGAAGCAGAATCTAGGTATACTCTGAACTACAGCAGTTCTCGAGCCCTCATAGGATATTCCTTTTCATCCCATAAAGCTAGAAATGTAAATAGAAGAATAAACAAGGATTGAGTATAGATCTGAGTAAGGGATAGTAAAGAAGGGCCAAGGTATTGATCTAGGTCAAGGCCATTTAAGCTTTTATAGAAGTTTTAAAAAGAGAACTCATAAAACTCCCTATACCAAAGCCTATGTCTTTACTCATTTCATCAGAATTCCTTTTCTCCACCTGTTGATTTCCTACATGCTCCAATGGTTTATAAATGGATTCAGTGCATTAAGTTGTTGTCATAAAGTTTTTTCAATGTTTGCTAATTTTATCTTCCAGGTGTGCCTCAGAAAACTCTTTTAGCAAATGACATAATTTATTTATTTATTTATTTATTTATTTATTTATTTATTTATTTATTTATTTATTGAGACAGAGTCTCAAGCCATTGCCCTGGGTAGAGTGCTGTGCCATGGTGTCATAGTTCACAGTAACCTCCAGCTCGGGCTCAAGTGATCCTCTTGCCTCCATTTTTCTATCTTTAGTAGAGAGGGGGTCTTGCTTTTGCTCAGGCAGGTCTCAAACTCATGAGCTCATGGGATCCACCCGCCTTGGCCTCTCAGAGTGCTAGGATTACAGGTGTGAGCCACCATACTTGGCTGACATAATTTTTTAACATGGATTATCTACTCATGCATAGTTTTTCTTTCTTGTTAAGAAACAACAAGAAAGTTGGAAGAATGAATATCTACAGGCAGAGAGAGCTATATAAGTGAAATGATAAGCCAAAGTAAAGAGCTGATTATCAGGAACACAAATAAAATTAAACATTTCTATTATTTTATCTCTCAGAAAAATAAAACTTGTTTTATCTACAATTCTTGATAGAGACATTTAATTACATCTCATGATCCTGAAAACAAAGTTGCTCATCAGAAGAGTCCAACACAAACTACACGGCACTTTCACTACATTTGTCTAAGAAAATTGTCAAACACCTATCTACACCTAACCTTGCTAAGAAATGGAAACTCCACCTCATGACCACAGCCTTAGCACTCCCTTGCTCTTCTCATTTTTGTTAGGGTTGACTATAGAGTTATCACCTCAACATATTGTGTAGGGAGAAATGTCAGAGTTCTTCTAGTCTTTGGTGCTATCTCCTACTCCAGGCTTCTCCAACCCTATCAACACCTTACTCTGTCTCTATAGAGTAAGAATACCTAGGATTTCTATGTAGCCTCATGACATTACTAACTAATACATATGAAATTTAATTCATCTCATCTACTATCTCAGAATATTTCCAGAGAGTGAGAAGCCCTATGGCCATGGAAAAGTGAGGCAGAATTACAATCTTTGCATATTTATTAACATAGGATTTCCTTAAGTGTATAGAAAGATATAAAATGCACATAATATACACAGGGTGTCATAGTGTTTCCTTACACATTCTAAGGAAAAAACAATATTAAAATTGTAATAGCATAACAGATGGCAAAAGATGAATTAAAGTCATGTTTGACTTCTGAAATTACAAGAGGTGCTCAAAGTGGTTACCATCAGCATCCTGACACTTCTGATCATCACAAATCACAATTGAGCAACATCCACTAAAGTGTCCACTTGAATTGCTGCATGTACCATTTCAATTTCTTCCCTAGCACCAGTGTAGCCTGTTTTCTATGGCATGCCCCATCTTGTAATGACCCCTATAGATAGAAGTCAAAGGGTGTTGTTAAGTCAGGAGAATGTGAGGAAACATATCTGCACCTCTTTGTTCTAGCCATTGCCCAAAACATTCTCATTAATGTAAGCTCTCACATCTCGGTGCATGTAATAATCTTGAAATGAAACTTTCCCTTTTACTATTTTAAGAATGCATCATATGCCTGTCTGCTAACTCCTGTCTCACTAGCATATCATTTGGTAGACCTCTGTGGTGAGCGTGTAAACTGTTCCAATCAGGATCTTCCCTTGTGCACATCACACAGTGCCATGCACCTCAGACTAATCACAAATGTATGCAATTGTTAGGCATGTTGGAGGTTCCATTGTGCACTCACAGGTCCATTGTTGTTGTAATTCCATTGCACACTCACACGTCCATTGTTGCTGGAGTTCCACAACATTCTTGAGTTTCAAATACCACTTCAAAATTGTCTTGCACTGCTTTCAAAGGACAATAGTGCTTCTACCATTTTCTTTGACTGTCCTGCTTGTCACATGGCGATATTAGCACATTCATTCAAGTAATGTCATGTCTTGAGAGAACACCATGCTACACGTTGCTACTATAATTCAATTGAACTTCAAAAGATAATGAATAGATAACATCTCTTAAAATGTGTATGCATTTTTTGACACCTCTGGTAATTTACACCTTGATTTAACATTTCACTTAAAACGATTGGGTGGCCAGAATGTGCTTTCTTATTGGCCATCAATACCTACCTCAGAGTGTACTGAGTATTAACTCATTTCCATTTTCCCCTTCTGTTCTTATAAGATAATTCTATTTTTCATTTAGTAAAGTCAATGTAATCACCTAAAATACATCTCCTCACCATCATTGAAATAAGGTAAGTTCATGTGATTAAGTTCCAATACAACAAGTTGTAAACAGAAATTCTGAGTCATATATATATTTTTTAATTTCATCCTCAGTCCTGTTTTCTGCCTCAAAAACAGACTTGGCAGCTGCAGGTCTGGCAGCCATTTTGGATCTCATGAGGTGTTTTTAAGAATGAAAGTCACATGAGAAAGATGGTGGTTGAGGCAAATAGAAGGAGCCTGGAGTCTTTCACTGCAAAGTAGCTATCATAGTCCTGGACTGCTTTCCTTGTACACTTATTTTTCTTCAACTTTTTACCCTTCTTTTATGTGGTAAAGAAATAAATTATCTTTTTAAAAGTAACCACTAGTAGCAGGCAGGTGAAATTCCCAACTAAATTTGTCTAACCAGCATTCCTTCTCTTCACATTCTGTGAATTTTCCCTTTCATCTTACCAGCAACCCCTACCCCAAACCACATGGGTAAATCCAGAACTGTCTTTCCTGCATTTCAAATATGAATCACGGTTAGTAAGGGCCAATAGTGATGATTTGGTTCCCATTTACCATGTGATACGTTTAGGCTTTGGGGTGGGTGGTACAATTTTTACCCTTTACAGATATAAAAGAAAAATCTCCTGGGTAACTTCTGGTAAGAAAATGATTTTTTGCTTTATTTCTTTTGTGGTCTAGTTCTTTGTTTAGCTTCTGTATATTGCCTTCTCCAAATCATACACAAGACTATGGTTGTCATCTTGGAAATGTGAAGAAACAAAGCCTAAGTGACAAGTCAATATATTGAAGATGGCAGAGCTAGAGGGGGACAGATTCTAGGTTGCTAGTTTTGAGCTAACCAATCAGCTAACCCTGGAGCTGCCCTGTCTTTGGATATTTTGTTATGTAAAATAATAAATATCCTTATTAATTAAACAACTTTCAATTGTACTTTTTGCTACCTTAAGCCAAAAATATCCTAGAAAATGCAGTGATAGTTTCTTGTCCATGTCTCTATAAAGTGCTTGAGTTAATTAATGGGAAAGATTGACAGAGGTGAGAATGGCAATGAGATACCCTAGCTAAAGACCAGGGTCGTTAGAAGGAACTAGGGAAGACACTAAGAATCTTTGGGAAAGAGATACTTAGGACAGTTGGAAGGACCACTCATTGTAAAAATCCCCAGCTTCATAATTTGTCCTAAGATTAGTCTCACTATGAATCTCTGATTCTGTAGTGAATTAATGGATATTAATGCATTATTAACATGTTTCTTCAGTGAGGTGATAATTTACTCTTTTTTTGCTGCTAAAAGATAAGATTACTATCACTGTTTTCAAAGCCATATCATAGAATTGATACATAACTAACATTTAATTACCTTTAAAAAATAGGAAATTTAAGATATTAAACTGATTTTCTTCAAGAAGTTCCAGGTATTGTGTAAATCCAGAACTAAAATACTAGGTCCTAACCTATAAATATGATTTCACTGAACGTATATAACCTTTTTAAGGGAAAGAAAGAAATGTTTCTTTTACTCCAAACAAGATGTTGTGATTTCCCAGAATTGAAAGAGAATTAGCAGTTCGTAAAATCATAATATGTATACAAGTGTCTGCATGTTTATATAATGCATATACTTACATAAATACCATATATATATATATATATAAACATATATCTGAAAACCAGAAAAATATCTTAAATCATATGAATTTGAAAATAAATGTTACTTAAAATGTCTTATATGCATATCTGAAATAGCATTTTTAACATATAAATACATACTTGGAACAGAAAAAATTACCAAGAATTAGTGAATTTACTTATATGACATATAGACTGCCAAACGAAACAATTTCAGGTTTCAAAGACCCAGCTCAAAGAAGGGAGGGACCAACTTCGGGATTCAGTGATCTGGCCTGTCTATCCGCAAAGCTAATTTTTCCTTTCATTTGAGAGAGTTTCTCTCTGCATATCACAGGTAGCCACAGGCTCTGGAGGGCTATCTTGGATCATTGCCCTGTCTCCTCTTTTTCTACTTTCTCTTCATCCTTAGAATTGTGTTGCTATCAACTTCTGATTTTATAACCAAAAAACAGAAGCTAAAGTATTCTTCAGGCACCTCTCAGACTGTCCGAGACGGTCAATAATACAAATGGCATTTCCATTCCTCCATCATTTGTTAATAGGCATTGTGCTCAAATGTTCAGATTCACTAGGGCAGTGTTGCAAATGCTTATTGGAGATACCATCTAATATGCATTGTATGCAGTGGAGTCACACTTCAATTTCAGTACAGGTTTTACATTTTAGTTCTTGTTCGTAATCTAAATAAACATAGCGTTTCTCAGCTTAGATTTATTTCAGGCATGCTCTCTCCAAAGGATGTAAAAATTTAAATGCCTTCATAGTAGAATGAGAATATTTATCCATTTAAGATACTCAGATATATAAGGCATAATCATCTTTCTTTTCTGTGCAGTACAGTTTTTGAATACCAGAGATCATTTTGAACTATATTTAACAAGTAGCTTGTTTCAGCTTCGATATTAGCTTGATTTACCATCTGCAGAATTACCAATAACATGATGCATTTATTACCCGTAAAAGCTATTAGCAGGTCATTTTGTTCAGTTCATCATATGTGTCTTGAGACACAATCTGGCGTCTAACAGATTTTCATACATTGATGTCGCAGAGAATCAGACTGTTCTTTAATTGATTGTTTCTTGCTAGACTCCGTTTGATTAAAACAGGTTATGCTATTTGCTTTTAGTTCCACATTTCTCCACTTCAAAGTCTGGCCTCAGAAAGCAGAAATTATTCTCGTTTCTCCAGTTTCTTTTAATTCAAAGTGAATGTATATATTTAAAAGTCTGCCATAATCAAGGGCTTCAGAAATGAGTTCAGTTTTTTTGAATCTATGACTCCCTCGACAAGAATGCAATCCTTACCAGACCTTTAAAAAATGGATTTATCGCTTCCTGCCAAGTCATCAAATTTTGAACCTCAGAGCCTCAAGTGAGTACAGATCACAGGACCAAAGGGAGCAGCAAGGGCTCCCTCAAAGCATTCTTTCCCTCACAATTTGCACAGACCCAGATATGCAAAGCTGAATTGTAGTGATAGTGTTGTACCCTTCTCCAGAGGGAAAAGAAAAAGAGTCTTTTCTAAACTGGTTTCAGAAGGCCTGACTCATATTGTTCATTTAAGCAAAAAGATTAGGAAGCTCCTGAGACATCCCCCTTCTCTGAAAGAAAGAAAGGAAGAAGGAAGGAAGGTAGGCAGGGAGGGAGGGAGAGAGGGAGGGACGGAGGGAGGGAGGAAGGAACGAAGGAAGGAAAGAAAGATTCCAAAAGATATGTGAACTCAAAGGGAGAGGTCCAGTGGTCCTGTCTCAGGCCTTCTAGCACACCCCCCACTCAGTTAACACCGTTAAAACCAGAAGAGCTGGGCTCAGATCAGTACTCATCAGGAAGAATGAGTAGCATCTCACATCCAGGCTCAGAACAAGAGGCTAATTCAGCACTCAAAAGGTTTTTGTTTGCCTAATGTCAGAAACAAACATAAAACTTCTTATCATGTGACATTCATGACACTAGGAGAGAGCAGTCCCCCTTCCCTTAGGCTTCTGTCTGCTGCAGACAAAAGCCATCAAAGGCTGCTTTGTGTCCCACCCCAGCTTTCTGTCTTCCTTGCTGAGTAAGCCCATATTCTGCCCCTTCCAGGTGAAATTTCAAGTTTCCCATCACAACTCTCCAAATCCCAGAAGCACTAGTTCACAAAATAAGGTCCTGGCCAATATTACCCATAGCAGATCAAAAATTTTATCAGAAAACGAATCATTCTAACTCTCATTGGAAAATTTTCTGTTGCTTTACCTGCTGTTTTCACAACATTTTGTGAAATATTGGGTCTTTAAATTACTTGGGTAACCAGAAATATGAAAGTATATCACAAGTTATTTTGTCATTTTCGCACCAATTAACTCCTCAGAATTTACATGAGATTTCTACAAAGTGTAGCTACCTCAGGATTCTAAAAGATTTTAATGATGTAAACGTGAAAGCTACTATTCAGAGCCAGTGATGCAGGGAGGAAAATTATGTAAGTTGGGTCTTTAGAAATTACTTTTACACTAAAATTTTCTTAAAATCAAGTTGTGTTGATCATTTACGATATTGCATTATATCTGATAGGAAATCTCTTGGTAGTTGTTTAGTATAAACTGAAAAGCGTAAATGGCTTAAAAATAGCTTTGAAATATTGTATAGACACATAAGTTAGATGATGGGAGTTTAATGGTTTTCTCATATATTAAACTTACACTCTGATAGGGAGAAATGCCTTTTTCTTACTGTAGAAATGGATCAAAATAAACATTTAGATTTAGTAAATCTGATGATTTATTTAGAGTCTCCTTATCTATTTGTAATATTTTTGAAATTCAATGCAGTGAATTTTTATGGTTCAGAGTTCGTTAGCCTCCAAATATGTAATAAATAGTATGCACTTGGGACAATTCACAGTACAGTCTGTCTTCTCTCGTGATATGCTCCAGTTTGCATAACTGTAAAATGAAAAATCAGCATCATACCATTTTATTTGATGGAATAGTTTTAGAAATTGACATTAACAAATACTATTTGTTAGTCAACACCTTAGAATAAGTATAAATCCTATTCATAAAAATATAGCAGTGTCAAAAGCAGTAGAAATGGCTAGAAATGTGCCATATTTGATTTATAATGCGAAATAAGTCACACTTTTCAACAAGCCTGTTATGGGGAGTTATATTACAGGCACATTTGATTCTAGCACGAGTTGCTTAAAATAGTTTGCATTTAATAAAAATGTAGACAGCTCACTGAATGGATTTAAAGAGAAAATCCAGTGTTTTTTTTAAATGGTAAGCTTTTCTAGGTGAAAATATGAACTCTTGCTGGAATCCCTTTGAGAGAGAGGGAAAGAAATGAAGGCAACATTCTTTGAAGTACTCTTCAATGTTATCTGGTCTAATCCGACCGAAAAGTTATAGAATCTGTAGATTTCATTCACCAGCTCTGTACGAATCACTCATACGGATAAAAAGGATTGACGAAATATATTAAAATAGCAATAGTATCCCGAGTTGTGAAGGGGAACATATCATTATATGTAATAATAAAATGTACAACTTTTTATTATTAATAATACATTGAACAGAATTCCTGTGCAGGTTCATGTCGATATAACATAAAATGTAATTGTATTAGGGTTCTCCAGAGAAATAGAACCTATACCAATAGAAGGTTATGTGTGTGTGTGTGTGTGTACATGCATTTATACATACATGTGTGTACATACATATATATATGGGTGTGCATATGCATATATGCATTTACGTAGTAGAATCTCCATGTTGATCTAATTTTCATAGACTGGACATGCACTACATGTAAGTATCAGTACAGTAGGCCTAGTTCCTTACATTGACCTTCTCTCTGCATAGACCAGGTATAGTCTTCTGGGTGGTCAACTTACAAAGGTTCTACCACACATAGAGTGGCCATAAAAGTTATGTGCAATTTAAAATAGCATGCAATTTACATATGAACTTTATGGCCACCCTGTAAATATATGTAATGTATATGTACACACACACACACACACACACACACGAGGTCTGTCAATTAAGTTTGCAAATGCATCCTAGAAAAAGTGCTATGTACCTCATTGCTGAAGATCACTAAGGTCACCTTCAAAGAACTCCCTGTGGAGCTGTGCATTGATGCCAGCACCTAGTCCACCCTTCAAAGCAATTTTGGAATTTGTTTTCTGGAATGGCCATCAGAGCTGTGGCTGTACTACTCTTGATGTCCTGAATATCATCAAAATGTCTTCCTTTCAAAATTTCCTTCATCTTCAGGTTAAAAAAAAGTCATTGGGGGCCAGGTCAGGTGAATAAGGAGGGTCTTTTCCAATACAGTTATTTTTTTACTGGATAAAAATTTATTCATAGACAGTGCCATGTGAGCTGGTACATTGTTTGATGCAAGAACTATGAGTTGTTGGCAAAAAGTTCAGGTCATTTTTCTTTTTCACTCAGCCTTTTCAGCACTTCCAAATAGTAAACTTCGTTAACCATTTGTCCAGGTGGTACAAATTTGTAATGAACAATCCCTCTGATATCAAAAAAGATTAGCAATGCCGTTTGAACTCTTGATTTGGACTAATGGGACTTTTTTGGTCATGGAAGATTGGCTGACTTCCATTGTGCACATTGAGGCTTTTTTAAAGGGCCATATTGATCCTCCCCGTGTTTTATCAGCAGTGATAACATATCCCCAAACAGCATCTTGTCTCTCCTAAAGGTGTTGGCAAATTTTGACTCTCCTTTGCTTTTGTACATTGGTGAGCTACTTAGGAACCGTTTTTGCACACATCTTTCTCATCCCAAGTTTTTCAGTTAAGATTTTTCTATTTCTCTATTGATGTTTACTTGGCTTACTATGGTTCTCACAGCCAGCTGATGATTTTTAACCATAGTTTGATGAATTTTTGCAATGTTTTCTGTAGTTTTGCTTATTACTGGCTACCCCGATCTCTCTTCATCAATAATGCTTTCTCTCCCCTCAGAAAAATGTTTAATCCCTTTGAGACATTATCCCCACAAACTTGGACGAACATGTCCTTGATTTCATTTCCACTCTTGCAAGTTTAACAAGAATTTTTTTTTTTTTTTTTGAGACAGTCTTACTCTGCTTTCCTGGGTAGAGTGCCATGGTGTCATAGGTCACAGCAACCTTAAACTTTTGGGCTCAAGAGTTTCTCTTGCTTGAGTCTCCTGAGTAGCTGGGACTAGAGGTGCTGACCACAATGCTCAGCTAATTTTTTCTATTTTTAGTAGACATCGAGTCTTGCTTTTGCTCAGACCAGTCTTAAACTCCTGAGCTCAAGCAATCCCCCTGCCTCAGCCTCCCAGAATGCTAGGATTCCAGATGTGAGCCACCACAACAAGAAATTTAATGTTGTTCCTTGCTCTAATTCAAGCTCCAACATTCTCATGAAATTTAATGTTTGTTCATTGATTAATTCAAGCTCCAACATTCTCATCACATCACACAAACATGTAACAACAGTAATGAACATCACCCAGCAAGACAGCACATGTCAACGTGAACACAGTTATGAACCCAAACCAAGTTGTCTGTAGAGTGCTACCAAAGTGAGTGCACAGTGGCAAGTTCACATTCGTAATTGTCAGACTTTGTGTGTGTGCACGTGGGCATGTGTGTATGTATTTGCATATATATATAGTCAGACAATTAAGTGTGTGAACTCATCCTAGAAAAGTGCTACATAACTCATTGCTGAATATCACTACAGTCACATTCAAAGTACTCCCCTTAGAAAGCTATGTACTACTGCCAGTACTGAGTCCACCCTTCACACTCTTTTTGGAACTCTTTGTCTGGAATGACCATAAGAACTGTCATGAAACAAAGGTCAGAAAATTAAGTTTGCAAACTCATCCTAGGAAAAGTGCTACATACTTCATTGCTGAATATCACTACTGTCACCTTCAAAATATTCTCTTTGGCCATCTATTGACCATAGTTATATTCAGCATATGGAGAGAGAGAGAGAAAAAAGAGAGAGATTTATTTTAAGGATTTAGCTCATGAGATTATGGAGGCTGAGAAGTCCCTAGATCTACCACTGGTCAGGTGGAGACTCAGCTAAGGTACTGGTATAGTTCCACTCTAAGTCTGAAAGCCTGATGATATAGTTCAAATTCAATTCCAAAGGCTTGAGAAGTAGGAGAGATGGTGGTAAAAGTTCGAGGCTAATTCCAACTCTCAAAGCTGGAATAGACCATACTCTGCATCAAAACCAGGAGAGATAGAAAGAGCACATTTTGTCTTAATCAGTCTTTTTGTTTGAATGAGCCCCATCCACTTTGGGGATTGGAAAACCAATCTTCTTTACCCAGTCTACTAATCCAACTGTTAATCTCATCCAGAAATACCCTCACCGTCACATCCAGAATAATGTTTAACCAAATATTTGGGTACTCTATGGCCCATTCAATTGAACCAAAATAAAGCATCATACAAGTGCACTATAACTGTATATCATTCATTTTCTGAATAGTAAAAAGTGAGATCAAAAAAGTTGCCTTAACTCCTAATAAATTTTACTTTTATAGGCCTACTATAAGTGGATTCTTAGGAGTTTAACATTATTTAATAAAGCAGATATTATTTTCTCATATATATGAAGAAACTGGGGCTTCAAGATATAGTTCTTTTTTCTTTTTTTCTCTCTTTTTTTTGGTTAAAAAGGAGGGGAAAATAAAAGCCTCTCCTTTTTTATATGATTTTGCTTTATTTTCATAATGGGAATCAAAGTCTATTCTATTTTATGAATTTAGATGATTGGGTAGTGGATAGGAAAAATTTAGCATAATTTCCTACTCTGTTCCTTGCAAATGATCTTCTTTTAAAGCGATCTGACATAGGTAGCCCTCTTTCATATAACTATCTGCTTACATTACTTTTCCTTCAACTAAGTAGCCCATGCTATGAAGGCATATTTTGGGGATACAAACTTTTCGATGCTAACCATCATGATGGGGTCTAGAAGAGAGTCAACCCAACAAGTGCATCAGTGGCCCCTGATGGGGCAGTAGAAGAAACAGGGGATAGGGACACATGGGGAGCTGGTTTTCACCAGCAAGTTTCTGAGTCAATGTAAGTCTGGATACTCATTTAAACATAATCAAATTATTTATTCAGTTCTTGAATACATGCCATATACTCTCGTACATTCTTTTATTTATTATCTTATTTAATGCTCCCTACAATCCTATGAGAAATACTATTTGTTTTGTTTTAACAGTGATGAAATAAGTCCCAGAGGACATAAGACAGTGACAACTGAGATTTGAACTGACTCCAGAAACTTGGCTTTGACTGTGCTGTCCACTCCCACATCCTTTATCAGCATAATGAAAGTTGTTAGACATACTTTTGATGTTTCCTCTTAGTTCTTGCCTTCCATGACCTTGTTACCACACTGAATTAACTTTCATTTGTTCTTCAACTTGTATTACTTAGTTAATCACTTTAATCCTGCCTCTAAATAAGTGATCCATGCTTGATCAGACACAAGATAGCTCTCTTACACTATCTTTTTTCCTGCTCATTTTTCTTCACACACACACAAAATTGACTCCATCATTTGAGGTACTCCATAAATTCACTGCAAGATGTACTTAGCAAATATAAAACCATTGCTCTCAGAGGAAATAAAGGATTAGGTTCCTATAGGCCTCTGTTCACAACATATTTCAAGAACCTATCAGCATGTAATCTTGTTTTATGTGTTTTTCTTTAAAGGCACCTTACGTAATAAATATTTTGATTTATTAACATTGAACTCACAGCCAACAGTCCTGAAACTCATGCCTCCATAATGCTTACCTAGCACACATGCTTCCTCTGTATGGTACATCATCTCCTCTGTAAAGCACAAACATGCAAAAACCACAGCACTAAGTCTACAAAGGACACCTGTTTACAGTGTGAGAATGGAAACAAAGAAGGAGGAAATCACCTTGTATGTTTTCATTGTTTTTTACGTGTGCATGTCCACAGAGACCGTGAAAGCGTCGTGAATGTCGATTTGAGGGTTAGAAAGACATTTTAGTGAGGCAGCACATTTCACAAATGCAGGATTCACGAAGCCTGAGGATCCAGAGTTCACGTCTTCTCATCTCTGTCTCTGTCTTTCCACCTCTCTCCTTTCTCACTTCCCCAATTTTTGCTCTTCTATTCTCTTGAAAGAAAAAGAAATAAATAAGGAAAAAATACAAATTTTCTTTTCCATCTTGTTTCTATAATCCTTACTGTCTTCTGCTTTTCAGAATCTTCAGGGTTATTCTACCCACATGTGCACACACAGAGACATAATCTTTGATTCCAAAGCCCTCCAGCACATACCTACGTTGTCATCGAAGCTTTGTCTCATTATAAAGTAGAATTATCTCACGTAGCATGA